>JAHWFP010022101.1:0-11025 GCA_023313725.1 Lithobius niger | reverse complement strand
TTTGGATGGGTCTTTTTTGGTCGGATCTTTTTTGGATGGGTCTTTTTTGGTTGGGTCTTTTTTGGATGGGTCTTTTTTGGATGGGTCTTTTTAGGATGGGTTTTTTTGGTTGGGTCTTTTTTGAATGGGTCTTTACATCCTGAACGTTGAACTTAGTTTCTTTTGCATTAATAAATATTGCTTCAGTTTCATGGAATACGACACCTTTGTCCATGGAAGTGTTTTTTTCAGATGTACCAGTTCTGCACGCTAGGTAGATAGAGCCTTTACGAAATTGAGAATGACTTATTAATTATTTCATTAAAAACTGTCATCTGAAGACGCTGTTTACTAAACTCAACCTGCTCAGCCTCCACATGAATTACGTAGGCTACTGTCAGTCCGAAGTTTGTGTTCTTTGTGGATATAAAAATACCCAAAATGTGTACTGCCAGCCATAATTCGTGTGGAGGCTGATGTGGCTCACAGTAATGTTAATTATCAACACACAGCTTCCTCAGAATGTAGTTGACTATTAGAAACCTTATCATCGCGGACTTAATCCTATGAAACTGGACTACAAAATTTCGGTGAGTTGAGTAAATTCATTTTTGAATTTGGACTCACGTAATAATCTTTCACCGTAAATATGAACAGCAGCAGCAATATAAAAAGTTTATTTGGGAATCTATGCTTGGATTAAATAATTAATCGTTCTGAAATAATATTCAGAACCTATGACAATTTTTCCTGGTGGAATAGTTCCTTGAGAGAGTTTTCAATCAAATGATATTGTGTGGATGCAGTGAGATTGTTCCAAATTCAAAGTTGTAATTCACTCGTTCCATGCACTCGTGCACTCACTGTATTCATACAATATGATCTGATTCAAGAGCCTGATATATTATTGCATTAGTGCAGAGTTTGTCATCATTTTGGCAGAATATTGCGTTTTTGAATTGAAGAAAAGGGCTTTTTGAAATGAAGGTAGGAATGCCGGATATGTTAGAAGGGGCTTTTCGAAACGAAGGAATAAAGAAAGGACGGATATGTTGGAAGGGTTTTTTTTTGAAACTAGGGCAAGAAGTAAGAACGGATATATTGGTTGGGGCTTTCGAAGCGAATGATGAAAGGACGGGTATGTTGGAAGAAACGAAGGAAAGAAGGGTGGATACATTGGAAGGACTTTTTGAAACGAAGGAGAGAAGGACGGATTTGTTCGAAGGGGCTTGTTGAAACAATGGAAGGATGGACGAATCCGTTGGAAGGGGCTTTTCTAAATAAAGGAAGGAAGGACGGGTATGTTGGAAGGGGCTTTTCGAAACAAAAGAAGGAAGGACTGATACATTGGAAGGGCGTTTTGAAACGAAGGAAATTTAGATATGTTAGAAGGGGCTTTTAGAAATGAGGAGAGGAAGGACTGATACGTTGAGAGGAGCTTTAGAACAAAGAAAGGAAGGATGTGTATGTTGGAAAGGGCTTTTCGAAACAAAGGAAAAAAGAACGGATCCATTGAAAGGGGTTTTTCGAAACGACAGAAGGAAGGACAGATACGCTGGTAGGAGCTTTTCGAAACAAAGAAAGGAAGGATAGATATGTTGAAAGGGGGTTTTTGAAACGAAGGAAGGACGGACACATTAGCAGTGTCTTTTCGAAACAAAGGAAGGAAGGACGGATATGTAGGAAAGGGCGCTGCAACAGAAAGGTTATTTACAGCCATTCATAATTAAATTTCGGTCTTTTGTAAAGCGATAAAATTAGGTCAGAATTTAGAATCAATTACTGCCGTTCGCACTGATATCAGCGTGATGAAATAGTATTTGACAATCTGCGTTTTCATGCTCTTTGCGTTAACGTAATACACCAGTCGATAACCTAGTTAACGAAGCTGGTTATCACAGGGATAATTTCAAAGGAGGTTTGTACACTGGTCATTAGTTTACTTCCATTGTTCAAAAGTAAAAACTGTCAAAAAAACTTGAATGCACAAGTGAGGTTTAACTGGACTAAGCACTAAAGTAATATCGATGTATGAAAACATTATAGAAAAGTATTTTTTGTGCCTTTTTTCCTGTTTGACCTAGGTTCCTTAAAACTCTACTATTTTTTGGTATTAACTCTACTAAAACATAAAATTTTCAATACTCACTACTATTTTTCAGTTTACTGCAGACTTGTTCGGGTATATAAAGTGAACTTAATACGTCATTTGTCTTTTCTGCCAGAAAGAAAGGTGTATTACCAGGAGCGTCCAGATTGTAACTATTACTTCATATTCCATCTCTCGTCACAAGGTCATCTGGGAGAGAATCTACCGGTTTCGTTTCTCAGATACAGGCCAGTTGATTCAACATCGTTAGAATATTATTTTACCAGAGCAGCAGCAAAAGGTAAAAGTTTTCCGTACTCACGTGAACTGGCGTTGAGTCGGGAGGCGAAACACGTGATTCCTGCCTCAGTTGGCCAGACGTGAATTCTGCCTCATCTTCGCCGCTTTACGCTAGTGGAACGCTGTACCAAGCGGTGGTGCCACATGAGTGGATTAATCGTTACCAGAGTGGTATTTTTCAGCATCTAACTATTCGGTTAAAACCTATTACATGTATTTTCAACGTGTGCTATCCGTGAAAATAGTCATAATCAGTCGTCCCAAATTTGGTCGCATGGGGTCACGACCGTGAACGAGAAATGGAATCTGCTGTAATGCTATTATGGACACTCCCTTTCATGTTGCTCCTGATATTACTGACGCGTCAGCAAGCTACAGTCAGTTATGTTTGATGAGTAGTCCAATGGTATTCCAGAATTTAGTAATTGATAATTACGGTCTGTGTGCAAAAACGAAAAACGGAGGCGAAAAGTATTTACAGGAGCAAAAACAAAACTAGAATTGCATACTTAAGAATGCTAAAAGGCGTATAGGTGTATGTTGAAATATAATTGGTTGATTTTGCTAGAATTTTGGTTGTTACAACGAATTCTGGTTTTGAATGATCCTAACTAGTGATAACCGTTATCAACAAAGTTTCTAGGATGATCACGTGATAGTGATATCATTGTACATTAGGCCTGATTCGTTTAATCTACCATTATATAACGCATTACACCATAATACATATGCTTCACAGGAGTTATATTGTACTTACTACAGCCGCCACCATACACATTTACATACAAGAGAGGAGCGTGAGATTATATATTGGGGGAGGGGAAGGGCAGTTTTCCCGAGGTGGTGGTGGGGGGAGTGCAGCTACACTACGTTATTGATCCTCCCTCCTCTCCCATCCTCTCCTCGCACACTCCGTTCTCCTTCCCCCTCTTAACCCTTTTTTTTTATTCTCTCCCCTCCTTCCTTCCTTCCTCCTCTCCCTACCTTTTTCATTTTTTTTTACCGAGTTTATACTCATTTTTGTTCTGCAGCTCATTTTTATTCTCAACTACTAACAATTTTTCGTTGATCGATAATGCGGTTGCATGTTTCTCGTGAACCTGAATTATTGATCATCAAAACTGCCGCTTTCTTTATTTGTTTGTAAAAAAAAAAGCATTATTCAATTTGAAATCCAATACGGAGATTCAGATTGGTTCATTCCGAAGCCTTAACCCGCGGTCGTGCGTCTGGATACAGTTTCGAACAATTACGAACAGATTTTCTTTAATGTGCGGCACAAAGTACTACAGATTTTCGATCAGAAAAGAAAGGTCCCTCTCCGAGTTGTACTTGGTCAGCAAATAAAATGTCATCAAATACGGTTCAGTAGTTTTGACTTGATGCTGTTACAAAGAAACCCCAACGAGTTCCTTCTTAAGGAGGTAACGGTCGCTTCGCTCATTCTGCTCCAACTAGTCCGCAATGCACTCGAAGATAGGTCACTTGACTTTCAAGCAAGAGTCGTAAATTTAAAACCCGTAATTACTTAAGTAATAGTTATTGGTGAGAATCTCACGATTATCGTTTTTTAACCCACGGCTGCGATGATCTACCGGCGAGACCAATTTACATAGTTCGAGCCGGCAGATCATCGCAGCCGTAAGTTAAAAATCGATAATCGTGAGATTCTCATCAATAAATAATTTATACAACGGTTGGGACGTCAAGCTAACTCGTATTGAATTAAAACGTGTTTGTGTTTTGTGAAAATTGCTTCAATCATTATCTCAATATGAAAGAAGGTCGTCCCATTTTTGTTTGTGGAGGGGGAAGTGTTTGATAGCGGACGAGTCCTTTGGCTCAACTTTGTGGTGGGAGGGGGAGGAATTAGACAGGCTATTCGGTAGCAAGGTTTTACCTGGAAGCTCCTCGTGTTTATCGAAGCTTTTTGGATCGAATAATTCGATATGTGAGAAGGAGGGATACAATGATATTGCTGTACATTCGGAATAGATAAGTAATTCATTTTGTGCGTTTGTAGTTTGAGAATTATTTCAAAATTACGGTAATAGACTAATAGGTGTATCGGTATGAATGAAGGTCATTCCATTTTATTTTTTGGAGGGAGAGGGGTTTATGCGGAGTCAATAAACTTAGATACGGGCCACACATGTGAGACTTAGCAGGTATAAGATCTCATTCGAGATATCCTGTAAAGTTAAGTAATTCCTTTTGTACGTTTTTATTGCGATACGTTTTTGGTGTGTGCGTTCGCGTAATCCGGAAGTATCAAAAGTGTAGGCTCTTGGCGAAAGTGTGGGTTATCGGCAAAAGTGTGGGGTAACTTGATAATCTACACTTTTTGCGAAGACGCACACTTCTGCTCACGGTTAAAGGGATTTAACCTACGGAAATTTAGCGTGGCTTTGAGTTAGCGTGACGTCACAGCCATGGTTTAAAAGCTGTTAGCAGTGACAAATGCAAATGTGCAGCAATGTGGCCTGATGTTAACCACGAATATCTCATACACCAGGGGCCTCGGCTTCCAACCTGACCTCAGCCACCCCATGCATTTTCGAGAAGAGAAACACCCAGCGATGCCGTGTGCTCACATCTACATCTAACGAAATTATCCCACTCTCCTTCAAGTGGCATGGCTAGGACTGTCAACATGCCAAACCTTCAAATGCTAAATCCAAACTCATTGGTGATAGAAACCAATTTTTTTTTTTACTTTCAGCCGAAACCGAAAGCGCTACCGAAACCTAACCTGAATAATATCACTTTTAATAATTAGACGAAAAGCAACGATAAAAATCATAAAATCATGAGTCTATGGATTTCGTAGACATAGTATAGACTGGAAGGCAGAGCCCGATTTATTCAGGTTCCTCCCCTCGGTTGAGCAAATTCACACGCGCCCTACCACCAGTCTCTTCCCCCCTCCCGTCCCCCCCTCAAAAAAAAAGATGTGTCACTCTTACGAAAAGACTTCAGGACTTTCGTTTGCGGTTCTTAATGGTCACTGATCTTTTTTTTTAATTTTAAAACCATTAACTCGTGTCAACGAGGGAAGTCCAGAGCCTCGGAAAACGGCGTCCTTCAATAAGTAAAAGCTTTGCTTGAAAATATAAACAAAGAGAAATGAAAGCATAAATTCCTACCAGTGCAACGATGCAATTATTAAATATGGTTAAATGTGCATCGCCAAAAAAATTATGCTTATTATTGATCGGCGTAGGGATGGCAAGATTTGTGTTGGCTCACCGTGGACGTCGACACCACGAGGCCTAGTTAGTGTGTGCAGAAATCGGTATACTGCCGGGAGGCGGAAGTGGTTTTGGCTTCACCAAAACTGCAGCATGGGATTTAGCCAAAACTGAAAATGTAACCGATAACAGTTAAACTGAGGTACAACTTTACGGCCGAAACCCAAAACCAAATACAGGGTGGTCCACAAAAAAACGACGACCCAACATTTTCTAAGTCCAACTTTTTTTTAGTTAGCACCACCCAAAACCAGAAGAGTACAGAAATCTAAGCTAATGAAACGGGAAGATTTCTGTTCTCTTCTGGTTCTGAGGGTTGCTAACTAGAAAAGTTTGACTTACACTTAGTTGGGTCATCACTTTTTTGTGAACCACCCTGCATTTCCAGTTTCAGTACCAAAACATAAATTCGATCGATCTGTGATGGTGGTATCTTCCACTTAACATCTGCCGCTTGAGCCTTCAAAAAGCTCTAAGCGTATTGACCGACACCTTCTATTCTATTCTATGCTATTCTACTCTATGCTATTCTATTCTATGCTATTCTATTCTATGCTATTCTATTCTACTCCAAATCCGAAGAAAATAGAACGCCTATGTACCAAATTTCCAACAATCGAAATGGAAACCTATGACGCAAAGCAGGCATATCCATGACAGTGTTGTGGTATTTGATTGCTGGCTAGTTTATAAACGAACGTTTGATTGTCTGTTGCTGGTTTTGTTTATTATTATTTTAACATTACTGTTTGGCAATTTAAACACCCATTGTTTATAAACAGACGTTATTCTAGTATATGATTTTCGTTGGTGGCTTATTTACAAAGTTCCTTCAACTGATGTTTAATAGCAAAGGACCTAAAATTAGCATTGAGGACGTGATGTACATTTCTAACTGTCCATGCTAGTGGTAACATAGTAACTAATTCATCTTCCATTGCAGTACAATGGAAGTTGGGACACATATACCCTAAGTTTTCTATACTGGTCTTCTGCCAATACTGCCAGTAAATATTTAAAAATAGCACAAGACTCATATTTTACGAATATTTTGGCATATCCTACTTTCGTGACAAATTATGTAAGGTCACTTACAGTTCTCCAGTGTTTCATGAATTTGTTGTTTGGAAAAATCCTCACAAATGTGGATCATTGAGGGATCAAAATTCAGATGGATTAACGTTTCCCACAGTTTAGCTTTGTCCTTTTCTTTTGCTAATGGCACTAATCTTCCTTCTACTTCTACATAATCTCTCTTGCAGTTATAAAGAAAAAGAAGTGCGTGGCCTCGTTTACTGTGGCACATATTGTAATACGTATTTTCGTCGTGAGATGCCACATATTGAGCTTGCAGTGCAGCCTTGTGTTGAATATTGATTTCAGCCATTTTAAGTTATATCCGAGCAGCACCTACTAACGTATTGTCAGTAGTTGGCTATACGTTGTGGAACACAGGTGTTGCTGGTATGCTAAAAAGAAATAATTCATGCATGAAAATGAATGATTCAATAAAATTTAATGATACATTACGTATTGAACTCGTGATGCGGTTATTGCGAAATGCATCTTTCTTTTCAAAACCTGATGCGCACAGATAGACGCAGTGCGATATTATCCGTTCGTTCTTTTAACTCAGACCTATATCTTTCATTTTTCCTTAAAGGGACAGTGTCGCTTGGACATTTTTGTCAAATTTCTTCGATACTTCACCAGATGAAGTGTTTGAAGAAATCATCTAGCAATTATTAAAAGATCCAAGTGCCCAATTTCAGGGTCAAATATGGCACGTTCTTGCATTTTTATCGTATGTTTGCACGAGGATCAGTCGTTAAGCTAACCCGTGCTGAAAATTGTGGTTGTGGACCATATTTATGAAAAAGTAAAAAGCCAATAAGATGCACAAGTATAGAATTAAAAAGCCAATAAGGTGCTCAAGTATAGAATTAAAAATGCGATATTTCGACTTGGATACGACTCTTTATCAAGCCATACTTAGCACAAGGCAAAAAGTCAAAAATGTAAGAAAAAAAACACTGGGCAAACCCACAAAGCACAGCAAAAGCAAACAATTACAAAAATAAAAATGAACTATAGCCAGGGTGAAACCAGGCAATTATATAGTGAGCCCAGATATTACTTCCTGCAAATGTTATAGGTTGTAAGTGCTGGTGGAAGTGACAGCTGGAGTTTATAAGACAAAGTTCCCTTTTAGGAAATATTTTTAATTCCGAGTTTGTGCAAGAGAGAAATATATTCAGATAACTGCTTATTTTCAGGCATAAGATGATTTTGGGGGCCGTTAGGCTAAGACGCAAATGGTTTCAAACTTAATACTCGGTAGGGAAAATTTCTCATGAAAGAGAATTTGTGTATGATATGAAACTGCCTTTTCAAAAAACACGAAGCATTAAAAGACTTCAGGGTGAGATCACAAATGAAACTTGAGTTATACAATATTTAATGTATATGTATAATTCGATTTATTTTAAAGTGTGAATATGCATAAAACATTCACTTATGATATATATTAATAAACAAAAACGGAACGTTAAATGTTTAGGGTAAGGGTCTAAAAGTCAAAACCTAGAATGAACACGGACAAGCTTTGACAGTAAGGGTCTAGGTGTAAAATTTTGTAAGAGGCTGGTAAGCATTAGACCCTTACTACCCGGTGGTTAGCTTAGTTCTACTCTATTCGGACAGAATGTGTATGAACTGTTGTAGCAGGTTTCTTGTTCTTAGAATATTGTTATGGAACTTTAAGAACACAAGATTCTTGTGAAGTTTGGCATTTTGTCTTTTGATGCTTTAGAATTTTTTATTATATTTCGTAGATTTACGTTAGAGGATAATCAGTAATGCTCTCTGCTGCGAATACCCTGCTATGTTACTAAATGGACAAATAATTTTCAACATAAAGCAAAGCAGCAAACGTATACCAACCACTGGATCATCACATGGGTCATTGTAGGAGGATTTCCTGTTTTTCGTCAAAATGTATTTATTTCTGACCACCGAGTAGTAAGGGTCTAATGCTTACCAGCCTCTTACAAAATTTTACACCTAGACCCTTACTGTCAAAGCTTGTCCGTGTTCATTCTAGGTTTTGACTTTTAGACCCTTACCCTAAACATTTAACGTTCCGTTTTTGTTTATTAATTCGTGTTACTTTTAGAATTGCAGCTAAACTGTAAAACAGTGCAGTTGACGGTCCAAATTGAAAGTTTAACACAGAGACCCTAGGCTGACTCTTACTAACACTGGCTATCGCCAGTTAATAATAGAAACAAATCCTTTAATCTTCAGTCTTGCAGCTGGCGTTTGCTAATTGGCATTGTTGCATAACAACAATGTTTAAAACAACGTAAAACAATCAATCTGGTCGTTTACAGCTCCATAACCCCTGAACCACTTGACCAATTAGAAAATGCCTTATGGAAAGGGCACATCTACAGAGCAATACCTGTAAAATGAGCTAAGAACCAGCTTCATAGGACAAATGGTTTGACCTGTAGAGAGGACAGACGAAAGTATCCCCAGAACAACAACAACAAGAAGAAGCAGAACAAGAAGTTGTCTATTTGGTCCCTCTCTGGATCTCGGATTTGGCTGGACCGAATTTCACAATTTTTGGAATGTAGAGAGGCCTTGACTAGTCGAGGCTGGATTCCAAATTTGGTTTTAAAATGTTCACTTTTGACGGAGTTATAAACTCTCAAAGTTAAGAGTTTAACACAAAGACCCTAGGCTGACCCTTACTAACACTGGCTATCGCCAGTGTTAATATATAGCCTGTTCAGCCATAAAGCATTAAAATGCTTCGGCTGACTCAAGGCTCAAAAGAAATTAATTTTAAAAACAAATTATCTTATCTTAAATTAAATTAATATCAGTAAATACGTGCGTATTTAAATACTGTGTCAAAATATTTCGTTTTGGTCCTGTTCAAATGGCGTGCATTCCAAGGTCATCAGCCCCAGTGCAAGATTCTTTAGACAGCCCCAGTTACACCGACCGACTTAATCTGCAACGCAATACAAAAAAAACATCGACATCGGAAATTGATCACTATTACAACGAGATCTCACACCGACCATGTTTCATTACGATTAGACACAATGATTTCATTCATTCACTTCAAAATACTTTTTATAGCCTATTATTATCTTATTGTGAAATCGTGGAAACACTTCAGGAACTAGGGAGATGCCCATTACCGCAAATGAAATTTGCAGATAGCGAAACATTTACCAAACGTGTTGACAGTCTCATTATTTATAAAGCTAGCGAAAAAACCACAGTACTGCTTTAGCCAGTACGAAAAACACAAGCGTACAGTCTAACACAAAACAACAGACAAGTATGATTTTTTTTAAATGTTATAGTGTACAAAAAGGAATAAAAATCTTCTGCAAACCTGGCAAACCTTTTTCAGGTGCAATCTATTTCCTCGAATGTTCAAGCAAGCACTGCAAGCACTTCCTACTGCTGAGAGATTAGGAAAACGGAACTTGTATGTTTGTTGTTGGCTGATAAAACTCAGGTTATCAAAAACACGTCAGTTACTTTATAGGCGACTCCTGCGGTGATAACAGGAAAAGCTTGCGTAGGTTGCTTTGTATTCTTTTTTATTATATTGTATTACAGAGAATTAATGTCTCCGTAATTTGAACACTTTTCGTGGCCTGTCTTTGCGTTTTGAAAGAAGTTTGTCATTTAGAAAAGTATAGCCTAGTATTAGAGTACACCCGTCCAACTGATGGAAATGTATGTGATGCACACCACAACTATTAAAAGGACATTCCTCCCAGCGCCATTTTTCTCGATCCTCCACATCAAGTGCGGCCCCCCAAAGGCCTATTTACTTTCCGATAGTCAATCTCTTGGTAAAAATCTTTTTTTTAAATGTGCCGTCTAGGAGATTTTCTGTTGACTAATTGTTAACTATATTTATTACGCCCGGCACATATATGATCCTTTACGCAATTACAATAACCACGACATTTCTTTTATGTGTGTGCATGTACTAATTTGCTATAATTACCATGAGACCAAAAATCTAAAAGACTAATGCAGTAAAAATTTAAATTAATTATTCCAATAGATCGCCGAAGCAAAATTATAAGACACTAGCCTAGAAAATTATTAATTGAGATGTTAAAATACGAGTCATTCCGGTTTGTGACGACACAATTAATGCGTTCGTGCTGGTTCGTCTATTCGGCGCAATGCCAACTGCTAATGTTGACCTTGGTGATGGTATATGCGTTGATGGCGATCAGCATGTGGCTGTTATAAGGCAGGCCGGATGTACCTTTAAGTTTAATAAATAGACCTAAATGTCTGTATAATAAGAAGAAATCTGGAAAATAAGCCCTCAGCGAAAATGGTATACATGAAATAAAG
>JAHWFP010022100.1:0-13859 GCA_023313725.1 Lithobius niger | reverse complement strand
TACCGTAATTGTAACCAATAAAGAACGTAACATTTGCATTATGCAACTTTCAAACACATTGTAACTTAAAAAAGGAGCATGAGTGTGAGACTTTGAAAGTACCCCAACGTTTGCAAGCCTTGGAATCTTTAATCTCACGTATATTTTATCATCATAAAGGAACATGGCAACTTTCAAATCGATGTAACGTTTTAGATTCCGTATTTTACATGGTTACGAGCATGTTTACGTTATGTGGTTACGTTTTTAATGTGTAGCCATGTGTAACCTTTATATTCATGGAAGCTCTCACCGTGTTTTGAAGGTTGTATTCATGTAGCATATAAATAAATAAAAGGTTTAAACTCTACTACCGTTTTCGAGCATTGCATCGTTTAATAAAGATTGATGTTAAAAATAAACCCAGGTTTCCTTGA
The DNA here is from genome assembly GCA_023313725.1 of Lithobius niger. Classification (NCBI taxonomy): domain Eukaryota; kingdom Metazoa; phylum Arthropoda; class Chilopoda; order Lithobiomorpha; family Lithobiidae; genus Lithobius; species Lithobius niger. The sequence continues at coordinate 13,443 of JAHWFP010022100.1, read as the reverse complement.
GAACGGATTTTTTTTTAATCTAAAACGATACAGAATGTATTGTTAAAATCAAAACTTTGAATGTGCGTTATTTATTTCTGAAAATACACATTGTATTCTAAGGAAATAAGTTATAATCCGTTGTTTGTATTTTTTTCTGCTAGCAAACTTTTGCAAAATAATGCTTTGTGAATGTGTAAATTTTTCAGTCTGAAGAGGTAAACGTTACCTTTTCCTGATTGATTGAGCATAAAGACAATAAACTATTTTACGATTACTGAGTATTTTAGGATTGCTAAAATGACAAATGCAAGAGGGTAAAAAACAATTGATATTCTTATTGGACCTGCTTTTTTTTATATAAATTATTTCGTGTTGTTTATTTCCACGTACGGTACTGCAACACTGCCTTTGCTACTCTTACCCGATATTGCTACTGGTCGAATACTGGAAGTCCGATACCGATGCTGATTTTTGGTTACTTTTTATTTATGAAAGTGAAGCAGGCGTTAGTTTTGCCAACTTTATTTAAAACTGAAGGGCAATGAGTATGAACATTTTCACTTTTATGACTACTCTGTTATTAAACTTTTTCCACCAAATTTTTTTTTTATATAACACAAGAACAACACAAGCTATAGTCTGTTCCACATTATGTCTGCAGGAAACTGACTGAATGACTTCACGTTTTCTTGCACTATAAGTGCAAAACGTGTTGATATCACACTTGTAGACTCTCCGCAGTTACTGTTAGAGCCTACGAGTGCGATATTTACATGTTTTTTGCAGTCGTTATGGAAGAAAACGTGGCATCATGCAGTCAGTTTTCTGAAAACATAATGTGGAACAGACTATATCGACTTGAACTTACCACCATTCGAAAACTCTTGAAACATCACCAAAATGAAATTTTTGAATGTCAAGCTCATTCAATATTTGCTAAATGATCGAAAAAAATGAGGGTTTTCTGGCACTGCTAGTTGATACCAATCCTAAGCACATATACTGACACCAGTATCGGAGTTGGTGTTAGCCTTGCTTATCGGATTAAAAATGCTTAATTCTGCCTGATTCAAGTAACGGTGAAATGAAAATTCATGGAGAATACAACAGGCACTTTTATTGGTTAGCTTTTATACCAATCGGCCTGAATTTTCTTAAACTTGCTTGAGTCAAAGGAGGAAGTAGGGGTAAAACGAAATTCGCCCAGGAGACGGATGTTTTGATGACGTCACTTCAGATCACATGACCCCTGATGACGTAACTTCCGGTCACGTGATATCTGATGATGTCTCTTCCGAACATGTGACCTCTGACGACGACACTTCTGGTCACTTGACCCAAGATGGCTGCCTCCATATGTACGCTGTCAACTTAGATGACGTTACCTCGGGTCATGTGGCCGTAACCCTCTAAGAGGAAAAGACTATATTCGATCAGATCGAGAAGGACTATAAACGAATTTTCAACGACAGACCTTTAAAACTATCATATCTTCTAAATTGTTGATTTTAGAGCAAAATTGTTTTGCGTCGACCCCCGGGCCTCTCTTTCAAATGAAATCTTCCTCAAACCCCCCCCCCCCCCCATGCATATCCCCATGGATTTTGGTGGAAAATACACAATTGTTTGTTTGGTAGTATTTACATGCATTTTGGTAAAAAAAAAATACATGGATAGTTGACTGGCAGAAAATACATGATTTGGTTCTATGTCAGCTGCCATATAAGGACAAGTTCGGATCTTTTAAATTCTACCCAATTCCATGCAAATTCTACGTGATGAAAACGATGTTAAAAAATCTCATGACACCTCCCCCCCCCCCCACACACACACACTTCTTTGTAACCTCGCCCCATTCGTGGAAATTCCCACCCTTCTCAGTAGAGATTCTACCAGTTTCGCGTGAACTCTAAGTGAGTTGCTACTAAAGTCTACGTAAATTCTACTTATTCTCCTCCCCATGTTCTATCATTACCCCCACCTCACGTAACTGGAAGGGTCCCCATCGTACCAAGCAATGAACGATTGTTAGACATGTCGTAAAACGCACAATACACGAATGGAAATCGTTATGGGAACCTGAAACATTAATCAAAAACGTTAAAATTATATTCCACGTAAATGTTTGGACGTTTATGTTTACCACATTCCTCATTCAGATTTCACTGTTTTCTTCATTTTTTTTCAAGGTGACGTAAAACGAACACTAACCAAACGTAGATCATGATGAGAACAGTAATACAATGCTAAAACGAACGTTAGTATTTTTTTGAGGGGGGGGTGAGGGGGGTTTTGTGGAAGATGACAGAGTTGAAACTAGCTATAACGAGTTCCAATCCCCTTGACTCTATGAAAAAACAGGAACATCAGTTATGAACGTGAGATAAAAAATGTTGAATAAATGTACAAGAGTTGATCTCAAAAAGAAAGTGATAAAGTTTGCAGCGACAAAAAAAATATAATGAATCTGAAGGAGAATATCTTCAATAATTGTTTAAACCCATCGTTGAACCATTAAAACGTATAGGTACATGGGGGGGGGATTGAGGCTTAATGGCGCGGCGACAACTTGGTCATTAGCGCCAACCTCAGTCACAGTGCAGTGGTCCGGGTTGCCACTGCACCTCACATTACAGAGATGTTATTCAAACCCCTAATCTAAATCTTGTCATACATCTGTACCTCCTGCAAAAATTGAAAAACACCGGACAGGAGGACAGACTTATCGCCCAACTGACGCGCAATGTCATGCGGAAGATGGAAACGACGACGAACACCATCAAGATGGCGACAATCAACAAGTAAGTGCCGGACCGTAAATGGCCGTCGACACCAAGAACATTCAGGAGGGTCAACCACCCGCAAAAGGAAACAGTGAGTAAGTCAGGTGTGACCAATTCGTAAACGGGCCAACACAACCTCCTCACGGCGACTGCGGCGACACGCCGAGTGCCACTCCTCGACAGTGCCTTTAATGGCCCGTAACTTATTACATGGCCATAGGAAGCGGTACGGCTGGTGCGGCATTTGCCGTACCACTTTTCGGCACGTAGTTTTTAAAATACCGCATATCCAAGCACATAAAATGCGGCTGCTGTCGTGAATCCTCTGAAGCTGCCCTATAAGGCTTTTCTGCCACGCTTTGATGAGCACAGTCTGTTCCTCTAGTATGAACTAAGCACAACTTCCCCTACCTTACGAAGGACAATGAGCGTTACCTGGAGAAGGAAGTTTGGGGAAAAAGAAGCAAAATAAATTTTTCAAAACATGGCACTACCAAGGATGTAAGTCTCATCTCGAACTTCCACATTAAACGTCAAACTTGGAAACCCTATACTATCGTTCCCCAGAATTTACATAGACCAACGAAATTCGGGATTTGGGGTCGTGTCAGAACTACTTCATTGCATTAAAAATTTTAATGACAACCATTTGCTTTAAGCCTGGAGATGGAACCATAAACCGATTTTCAATTTTTTTATCTTAAAATGTAGGTAATAACAAAGACTAGGGCATTACGAACGCTATTTTATTCTGACTGGTTTGCATAAAAAAGCGTTCATATCAGTTATCTCATATCGTGATTATCTCGTGTCAGATTTCTAGTCATTTAATTTACCTGAAACATTTCCAAGGGAAAAAAAACGCTTAATGTTTGCCTTAATAAAAAACTTAACGCTCTAAGGCAACAATACAAGATACAGACATGTAAGCAATCAGTGTTGCAAAAGATGCGCCAGTTTCGTAAGGCTTAAAAAAATCTTCATGATCTAAAGGAGCAGATACAAGAAAAATACGTGTAAATTCATAAGCATCGCACTAATACGTGTAAAAAAAAGCTACAACATGTTTTCGCTATTTCACGCAGGATGCTCAAATATAGTGTGAAGGAGGAAATGCTGGAAATTTTAGTTGCGTTGGAGGAGAGTGAAATTATAAGCGAAGTTGAAAAGAGGGCTTAACGCCAAACTTAAACCAGATTGGAATTTAGACTGGCTGAACGGATTTAACATGATGTGGTTTTGTAGCTCATCAATAATATGATAAAAAAAAAGTCGTTTTTTTCTATGTCATCAGCCAAAAACATGTAGGAAACATTCAAACGTGAACGAAGAACAGAGTGAGAACGTCCAAACATAAGTGCAGAACGTATCTGAACATTATTGATATTTGTAGATATTCATCTACGGGTTTCCTGACCAAAGCAGATTCACAATGCATATAATGCAGTATTTTAATTTTCTGCACGATCACAAATATTTGTGTGTCTTGTTCACAAAGAAAAAGGTAAAATTACAAACGAAAGGGACCAGCCCTGTAGAGGCTAGCTAGGTGCCGCAATGAATATCTACTTACACGCACAAACTTGTCATACTGATGTTAGAAGTTCTCTTGAAGATTTACATTAGTTTGTTGTACTATTTACGTGGAACTACGTCGTCTTGAAAGCAGGCGTAGGAAACATTGAAACCTGAATGAGAAATGCTGTGAGAACGTCCAAATATAGATACGGAATGTATGTAAACATTTTTATTGATGTTTTTAGGTTCCCATAATGATTTACATTGGTTTATTGGCCGTTTATTTATATGTTTATGCTTCAGGTCACGCAAGCCCCACACAAGGTGGGCGTAATAATGGGGTGACGCCGGGGGCGCAAAGTAAGTATAATTTGCGCTGAATTTGGGAGCAACTTTGGGAGGGACATTTTAAAGAAAAAGTTAGTTTCATCTTGCAGAATTTACATAGAATTGGCTAGAATTTATACGACCCGACCTTGTTCTATCAAAATTCATGTCATCCGATGTCACATAAACAGAAGTGAAGTCATTAGGTGGAAATGCCGTCATCAGGAGTCATGTGACCAGAAGAGCCATCATCAGAGGTCACGTCATCAAAATATTCGTCCCCTGGGCAAATGTCGTTTTTCCCAATACCAAGGATGTGCTCAAAATTAATAAGATATTAACGTTTAGATTTTTTGGATAGCTCTTATACAAAACTACTAATAAGCATATTTATTTACAAGATTCATGCAAGGATATGCCCAAAGAACTGTAACCCACCCTCCTACTATTTGTGTTAGGATTTGTACTAAGTGGATAAAAAAAAAGACTCAATATGTTTGAATCAATGAAGTATGTGCTCAAAATTAATTTATAAACTGATATGTAATTCTCTCTGGCTTGCTTTTGTACTAATCAGCAGGGCTGCATTGATACTGCTTTTGCCGATCCGATCCGATATTGACTAAGTAGTGGGAGTCCAATTGTTTTTTTGTTCTTGAAGATGAAAGTGAAATTTTTTTTGGTAAATCCGAATGGGCAATGGTTATGGAATATTTTCAATAACAAAATTTTGTTCGTAAGCTTTAAAACTTTAAAAGTCCAAAAGTGGTGTGTTGGGGCTCTTTTGTTTTTTATAACTAAGATAAAATCGATTTAAGCTATCTTTACTAATGATGCTAGCCGATATCAGTCTAGTATTGGAACTGGTTATCCCTGATAAATTACTAAAAAGTCTTGTAGAGGCTTGAATCAAGGAATGATGAGGCCTGAATTCATCTCAGAACCTCAGCACACAACGTTTTTTTTTTAGTTTTTATACTAATTACCAAATTTCTGAAATCAAGAAAGGTTGTGCTCAAATTTCACATATAAACAAACATTTTGTTTCTTGGTAACTTATGTATTAATCGGACTAAAAAGTCGCAATTTGCTCGATTCAAGTAACAGTGTGTAAAAATTCACATATAAGCCAATACGCAACTGTTTTTTGGTAGCAGCATTTTGTGCAAATTGGATTTCAGTCACAAATTTGTTAACTTAAATGTCATCTGTAAATAAACATGCAACTTTTTTGGATAAATTAATTTTTTATACTAATCACTACAAGAAAAATTGTAATATTCCTTAAATCGAGGAAGGATATAGTCAAAGTTCATACATAAATCAACACGCAATTGTTTTTCGGTAGCTTGTGTAGTAACTGTTCATAACTGTGCTAAGAAGTCTAAAATTTGCTTGAGTCAATATTCAAAACATTATTGTTATCCTTTGAACTTACTGAACTTATAACTACTCGAGTTTGCTTTAATCAAGTAAGGATGAGCGCATAATACGACTCTTAACCAACACTCATTTTGTTTTGTCTCGATTTTTACTAATGGGCAGGGCAATGCTGACACTCCTTTTGCTAATCTGATCTGACACTGATACTTGTCGAGTACTACTTGGTACCAATACTGCATTTTTTGCTGTAGTAACGACGAAAGTGAAGCAAGCTTTGGGTTTGGAAACTTTATTTAAGACTATAGCAGCAATGATTATGAAAAGCTTTAAGTATATTAACTTCGTTAGTCAACTTCATGCTCTAAAATATTTTAGGACCTATTTTGTTTTTTGGTAGGTAACATGAGAAAAACTCAAGCTAGCAACATGAACTTATCACCACTATTCAAAAGTTCTTGAAACTTCGGAGAAAGTGTTTTATTTGAATGTCGCCTTCAGTAAATTTTTTTTAGCAAAATTGTGGAAAAATGGATTTGCTGATATCTGATCCCTCCTTCTCACCCGTTTTGAAGATCTCAGTCCTCTTATAACAATACAGCACGACGCAAAAATGAATGAGGACGAGGAGTGCTGGGATCCACGAAGGAGGGCTGGGAACCTGGATTTCAGCACTCCACGTGGATCCCAGCCCCTGTTTGTGTTAAATGAAAAGTGGAAGAAAACAAACAAAAATGTAATACATTTACTGAAACAAATAACAAAAACATAACAGATAAAAAAAAACTACGTTCAACAATTCACGTTACTCACAACATTGCAACCGCTGCTTTACAAACATTTCCATTAAATGACAAAAAATAATAAAGCAACCGAATATAATCAATTAAATGGAACAATTTTTGATAACCACATCGCCTCAAAAGTAACAAAAAACGTTTAAGAATTCATGTTCATTACAACATTGCAACCGCTTTCAAAATTAAACGTTGCTCTTTTCGTTGGTCTTAACGAATATTCTACACAAACTTTCTTCTGGCTAATCGTAACAATGTATTCCACACTTACGCTCAACAATGTACGTCGGACTGATACCTTCAAAACGGGTGAGAAGAAGGATATCGCCCGTTTTCCTCATGCTGGAATCTGTGTACCCCCGAAAGTTGTTAGATCCCAGCACTCGGAAAGCGGGCGATATACTATGCTTTCCTACCGAAACAGATATCCTTATCATGCCAGCATGCTAATCAGACTAAAACTTGTTAAATGCCTGCATCACGGAATGATGTTGCTTGAGTTCATCCCAATAACCAATAAAAAAATGTTGACTAGCTTTTATATTGATCGACTAAAATATCTTAAACTTCCTTAAATCAAGAAAAGTTATGCTAAAAATCCTTATATAAACCAACCTGCAACTATTTTTTTGGGAGCCATAATTGTACTAAAGATGTAACATACCCAGTATGTGACAATACAAGAATACAAAGGCAACAAGTTATTGCGTGATACGATCTGGATACCGGATATAGTTGACCCCAGATAAAGTTCGCAACTCTATTGCAATGTGGAAGTAGTGTTTAATCTAATGAATTAGCCACTTTTCTGTGGGACAATGCGAGATTGGACAACCCTGACATCAGATAATGCCTGTTGAAAACCACTCAAAGTCAGCTGACAGGTTGCAGTGTGGAACTGTAAACTAATCTAATAAATTCGTCAACACTTCCACTCAGGCTGTAACCAACTAACCATTGTGTAATCTCCATCCAGGTTTTCTGTCGGAAAGAATTCTCCTCACCTTTCGTGCACTTCTTTCCCGACTGGATATTCGGTTGTGGTAACCCATTTAGAAACATCTTTCTTTTTTGTGTAGCGACGAAAGTGTATCTTGTTGATAGTTGTTTTGAATGATACACTTTTCCTGTAGATTACTACTCCATTTCCGAGTACTGAGATTAACAATATCAAGGCCCCGCAGAGGCCGAGCCATTGTTGAACTCAGTATAAGGAAAGCAGGTAATAATCTACTTATCACCCAGTTATTTAAGAATTGAAAAGTGCATTCGCTGTCATTGTTATTGCAACATCATCCTTGTTCACTGAAGGGGAAAACTGGCATTAGGATTTTCTTCTTTCGTGCTAATATGTTTCATTAAAAATGATTATGATGCAAGTGTGTCTTCTTGTCCTATGGATGAAATGAAGTTACAGTACTAAAATGTAAATATTCATAAGCAAGGAATGGCCTATTTCCCGATTTTCCCTGTTTTCCCCATCAGTCTGAAAACTATTGTTGGTGGGTAGCTCTCACCCTACCCAATGATGGTTGCCTCCTAACCAACGGGAATTCATGCTTATGAAGAAGCATGCGTGTTTGGTTGTACTATAAATGAAAATAAGCAAGGAAGGGTTTATTTCCGGTTTTCTCCGTCATTGATAAGAATTGTTGGTGGATAGCTCTTATCCTATCTGATGTAGGTTTCCTCCTAACCAACCTTCATTATTTTAAATCTATTGGTAAATGTATAACTTTTCAATTTGAAATAAACCTAAGCCAAAATTACTACACATTTAATACATGTTTAGCAATAATCGAGCTCATTAGCTCTCTGTCTTGGAATGACACGTTTATTGTTGTACAGCATCACTGTTCCAAGATTCCGAAGGCATCCTTCATCTCACAATCAATAAGCTGCTCAACGACGAATAACCCACTCAGCCAACAAGGGATCTTTGCTTGTGTTTTTTGATTGTTACTCGATTCCGAAGTGCCTCATCACCGTTCATACCACAGAAACTTAACGACGAATTGCCCCTTCTGCCAACTTCTCTTCAATTTTTTTTAACAGAAGTTGTCTGAAGGGGCTATTCGTCGTTGAGTTTTCGCGGCATGAACGGTGTTGGGCAATTCGAAAACAAGCAGCAATAGTGCAGTGTTTGTGTAAAGATTGTTGCAGTCACAGTCACATTGTCAAGCTTTCTGAACAAAAGAACATCAGCACAATTCGTTCTTTGTTGTGTGCATGCTGGCCCTTTGTCGTAGCCTCAACGAGGTTTAACAATACAGAGACATTGTCGATCACAGTCCTTGAGGACTGGGATGTAAATCTTAGTCCTCCAGGCCTTTGATAATGATATCAAGCCTGTTGCATTGTTACAAGCATTGTTGTTTAGTACTGAGATAGTCGAAACTGAGTGATATTGGGAATTTCCTCCCACAACAATGGGAGATGTGGTGATTTGCTAAAACTTTAGGAGTCCTTTCTGTCCTGGTACAGTTTAACTATGTTTCTCTCAACTCATTTTTAAGTTTAGATTAAGTTAGAGCTTAGCACATGGCTTGTAGGCCCCTCTGGCTCAATAAAGAATCCGAATCTGAATCTTCAACTTATCAATACTTTTTTATCATAATTATTGTTGATCACTGTGTAACCTAATTGTTGCCTTAGCTTTGTAAGGTGGAGCTTTATTTCTGTAGGGCTTCACTTTTTATCGGTAGTTGATTTTTTTTCCGATAGCAAAAGTGGGGAGACATGTTTTTTCCTGTTTTGTTCAATGGTTTTTAGTCAGTGAATCCAAAATGGCTGATATTCGTCATTACGCCAAACACAACAAATCTATACTCAGTATCTAGTCAATGGGATGTTGAATCCAATGAAGTCAACACTCTGGGACTCTACGATAGTGGACGGTTTGGCTATAGTGATCACCAGTTTTCCTGCGTACTATGGAAATTAAGACTAAAGCTCCGAAAAATTAAGGACAACCCCCACGGCAATCCACCATGAGGAGAAACTCTGTGATGTCAACCCAACAATGTAATATGTGAAATGAGATTAATAAATTGATTCCGACTTACTTCGCATTTGTCTTTATCCTCACAACGAAGATTAATCCAATCAAACAGCCTCAGGTGGAATTAGGTGGATGGTCGGGCTGTGTTGAATATTAGATGAACATAATTCATCGAAAGACCCTGGGATCAGAAACACGCTCAGCTATTTACTTGACTCCACCATGAGTTGAGAAATAAAACCCATCTCTTCATAGTTTTCACTGAAGAAAGAATGAACTAACTGTGCCATAACTACCGGGTGAATAGAAACACCACGAATAAACACACAGTTGGCTCTCTTTCTTCCCACAGTTAATGGTGGTAGACGACCTAGTCTTGATCCTGGGGATAGTGAGGGTGATGTCTAAGATTGATTCTGCCAATATTAGGATATGAACTGCAGACTTATGTGACTCACATCATCGCTACTATTCATTTATCGAGGGAGAGAAGCACAACTTACTCAAGGATGGAATCTTGGGGCCTTCAGGGTCGTTGACCTTATACACAGGTTAATTCCAAATGCAACTAAAAAGATAATATAACTTTAAGGCCCCATTTATAATATGGATTTCGACGCATACGCGTGAAACTCGGCGCGTGAAACTAGTGTTTTTTGCATGCTCAACACTTAAGCGCAAGCATTTACAATTGTGAAGCAGGTGGGCCAACGTGCGCGTTTTGCTATTTTCAAACGTCGCGCGAATATCTACTGGACTTTGATCGGTGAGCGCCGAGCGACGCTCGCACGCTTAGTTGACGCATGCTGGGATAGGAAAATGGCGGCATCAACGGATTCCAACGGTGCCACAAGAAAGGAAAACGTGGTGTACTAAAAGGTTGAATGCTCAAAATAAACGGCAAAATTTCTTAATTACAGTGACCTTGACCCGTATGGCATCGAATCTTGCTGCTTTAGAAAGGGGAAGTTGTGGAACAGCCTAGTTGGATCGGAGTACTGGCCAGCATTAGCAAGCTCACGCGCCTGCTCACGCATTTGATTTGGAAATAAAAGAGCATTTTCCTTAGCTTGACGATGTGACGAGCAAGCCAAGCAGACTGTCCACGCGCACTGCTTCGCTCATGAACTGATGTATGCTTCGCGCGTCGAGCGTCACACTTACACGCAAGTGTTCATATTGTCTGGAAAATAACTGGTCTGGAAAATAATTTATATTGATGAGCCCAGTTTCAGTATTTAGCGATTGAAAAGAGATGGATAACACCAATCTTGAATGGAAATCAGTTGGTCCTGCAATATTCACCCCACTAGAGATTCGAATTGGGAGCAACTCAAAAATGAGTGCAGGCGGGTGCTCACGCGAACCATCGGTCCAGAATTTTTTCCAGATCCAAACCATACAACATGTAGACTGATTTGGGAGCATTTGGCCAACGATTATTTTCACCAAGACCAATGCAGATACTTTTTGGCTTTACAGAAGACATAACGGCATATATTTTGTAGAGGAAGAGTGATTTAGGTTTATGTCATAGGTACCCGCTATGCACTAACTGAAGTGGATGCTTATGTCTGGCTTTTGTGAGGTGTTTCTTACCCCTTTCTCCTCATGACAAGAGAAGCACTTCTCAGAGTGGGGTCACCCACTAACCATGGATCTTCTCCAGGCAAAACTATTGCATGGTTTAACTCACACACAGTTCGAAAGAGAATCATTCACTGTCACTCTGATTTATGTTTCACGTTTTTACCCATCTTTACAATGAAGTAATTCCTATACTGCTTACAACCAACGACTTTTTGGAACTCGCATCAAGGACATACGCGCGATGAACAGCCTACTCATCAACTATACCAATCAGTAACTGGAATTCAATAATGGTTTAACCAATTACCCTAATTGTCTTGGCCCACTCAACAACAGCGGTCCACAGGTCGTTTCTACTTATACTGAAAAAGAACAGACTACATTTTTGGAGATTGCCAGCTCATGCCACCCGAGGAATATCCACCAGGGCCAAGATGGCTAATTTGTTACAGGTTTGGCCATACCAGCACGAGCTGCCGCTCCAACCCTTCTAGTCCATGACCTGAAGTACCCAGACGTTGCTAGCAGTGCTCTAGGGCCGATGGTCCTGACCAACAAGCTGCCACCACAATTTCTGGTTACAGAACAACAAATTAAGTCGATGCTGTAGCTGGAAACAGTTTTAATGTACCATTTCTAGCCTAGAATCACACAGCCTATGGACTATACAACGTCAACATCCAAGATAAGAAACCTTATGTAAATAATATTAGTTCAAATCAACATTATGTTACTGATTATTACACTTATGACTCTCGTGCCTCACTTTGTATTTTAACCTGTTGCTGTAAGACCTTTGATCGCTCGAAATGTCCTCGTGTTAGTATCCCACTTGCATCTAATGGTGTAAGAGTGATAGGAGTATCAATAGGGGACATAAAAGTCACTAGATACGACCGCTCTGGTTTGAATTTTGGACATTCGGTTATTCTGCATAATGTAGTTGAGAAATCTGATGCGGCTAGGAATTTATTGCGGCATCACTCATGATCAACAATGGCCTAAATTCTTACCAGAGAGGTGGTGGTGTTTTCATTAGGTAGAAATGTAAACAAGTTAATTATGTTTGGTAAAAGAGAAAATGAACTATTCAATATTTATACTGATTATTATTACTGAAGTAGACAGAATACTACGAGTATAACACAGAATGGAGCAACCAATCATAGGCCACGTGTCCTAGTCCAACCCAATCACGGACGACTTCCAAACCGGAAGTCAAAATGATGGCAGAAGTGGTGTCATGAACCGGAAAATCATCCACGAAACGGGAAGTGACGTCACCGGTCAGAACCATACAAGCATAACACAGAATTAAGCGATCAATCACAGACCAGTATTGGGTCACGTGACTGTACCTCAACCAATCACGAACGACCTCTAGACTGGAAGTCAGCCATGATACTGATAGTGACATCGCGTACTATTCTCAATAGGTATTTTATGTGATATTCGTTTATGTCTGTAAATAATGTAGAAAATATTTTTACCATTCGCATGGTTGGAACCAGGACCAAACCTGGTACTGCATAATAGTAAGCCAGACCTCTACCCACCTGGTGGTTCCATGGTTTATCTATACAAGCTCACAATACAGATGGCAGCACCAGCGACATGTGATGTATAGAGGACAGAATATAGTTTCAAGTATGAGGAGCATGATTCAGTTTCGACATCAGTTTCGGTGTGGAAAAGAAAACAAGCAGACTAATGTTTGTGTATTAATCTTAATAACAAGGTAACTAAAGACAGAAAACAAACAGTGGTAAATAGGAAACAATAGTGTTGGTATTTAATGGAATCATTTATTCATCACAACGCAAGACTCACATTTCCCAAATAACTAATATCATTGATGAAACCATGGAGCAATACAAGAAAATTGTTGAGTTGTAGTATAGACAATACAAATTTAAAAATAGAAGAAATTTTTACAAAAGCATCATCAACTCCTCTCTTACAAACATTCCAGCGTAATAATTCATCAACATGATATTCACTAAAGGATTTATCATAATTAATATTAATCGATGACAGTGATGGAGAGTACTGATCGTATAGTTTC
>JAHWFP010022098.1:33218-66719 GCA_023313725.1 Lithobius niger | reverse complement strand
ATCTAGATTCCGGCGCGTGAAGTTTAGAAAGGTTTAAGATTTTGGTTGCGGTTTCTGGTGTTATGTGGTTAGTTTAGGTTAGGTTAGGTTAGGTAAATTTGGAAAAAACTGACCTTATTTTCGAGAAACAGCAACCTTAATTTACCCTGTACACCAACGGAGATAGTATAACCAACGTATACAGATCGATGGTGGACGCGCTTGGAGCCGCTGTGGAAGTGGTTCCAAAAAATAGCTTTGTTAATTATAGCCATTGCCTCTTTTGACAAGCCTTTCGTATTTCAATATGTAGCCTAGCTATCAATTTTTTTGGCCAAATCATTCACCAAAATCGTACCTTGGACTTACCTCCGTCGATTGAAGTCCAAATTGAACATCAGTACTGGATCGTCAGAGTCTCAGTCGGCTGCGTAGATTGCTTGAACCTTTGTTGAAGCCTTGAAGCCGTCTGGTACAATGCTGTCCAGCGTTTCAGACAAAGGCGTGGCACGTTGACGAGACGAGTTAGTTCTCACCATGTTTTAGAATGTTTGTCATTGATTCAGTTCCGTGTCATTGATGGAGTCTTCGTTTCGTTTTTGAACATCTTTTTTGATGCTCGTCCCCACGCTGACGATGATGCTTTTCGACAGGGTTGAGGTTTCAAAAGTAAATGGTCTCAAGCTGCATAGTAAACATGTCCCCGTAACACTGTTTGAACAAATGAGCAAGCATCGGGAAACTACAACGAAACCGACCAGCGTCTGACGCCATCTTGACGCAACAAGCGAGCGTGGGAGGGGCAAGGAGAAAACAAATCAGATTAACATAACAACTAGAATTTTTAATTCGATTTAAAAAATTTAAAAGATAAGACTTTTTTCATTTCAATAAAAAAGTAAAAATTATGGGCAATGTAACGGCTGGTGCAATTTGTTTTGAATTTATTTCGAGAATCGAGTGTTTCACCAAGTGGCCACGAAGAATTGGTGGCATGGGAAACATTTTGTTTCACGTTGCCGCCGCCAGATGTCAGGACCGTTAACGACAGTTGGTTCAGGGTCAATAAATAAGTTGTATACCCCCTCTTATATTTATGCTACCCCTGGTGTTAGCCAAAACTTCAATTATCAATTGTTAATGCATGCGAGATCAAACCATATGTAAAGACGGACCAGGCTTCAACACCGATTGGAGAGATGACCTTAGCTCCAATAATCAAAAACCTGAGGGTTTTCAACTACTTCGTTCACCACAAACTCTTCTTGTACTGCAAAACAGCGCTGACCAAATATCGGCCTATCTTCTATAAACTGGAACTCTCTTTTCTCCACAACTTCATGAAAAAGGATTCAGTCAACCCAATCTTTTACGACAATAAAGTACAAAACTCTGCCTTCAATTCTGCACAAACAGAATCACGAAATGTCATCTACAGCTTTTTTTAACGTTTAAAACCGTTTACGGCAAAAACTACCGTAAATGCACGCAATTTCCAGTCGACCATTTTCGAACTTTTAAGGATGTAAATATTTTCGTTTTCACTTTGGCATAAACCCACCCCAGCTTAGTGCTGTTTTAAGGAAAGGGGCTGCTAAAGCACATAACCTTTCACTATACATGTACTTTGAGATACTTGACATTTTTATTTTGAACTGCAATAACGATTTCAGTTGACCATAAGAACCTTGACTGTATTTTGATTATCTGCGGCTGCAAATAACTTTTAAAACATAAATGCTTTCTAGCATTTCACAAGCTGGATTATTTAATCTTTTACTTTATGCTTTAAAGCACTATTTAACGTAAATTATTCTCATGAACCATACCTGGCCCTGCGATTTTTATTTACGAATTTTACCGGACATTTTTGTGTATCTTGTTTTATTTCATCATAGATCTCCCTACAAACTCCGACCAGTAGTAACCATCCATAGACCGCGGCTTTACTTTGAAACCAACCTTCTATTAAATTTTCTATTTTATTTTATTCAGAGTCAGTTTAAAATCCGTTAACTTTAATGAGACTTTACGAAAATCCATTGAAATTAACTTGTGCTGACACACATTTTCCCTTGCCTTGTATCCTTCAAAACACTGCTTCTACATTCCAACCAGCTGTAAGCCTATCAGGGTGCAGTGTTTCAAAGTTTCAATTTCCCTAGCCAATTGAGAGCCTGACTCCCTCGTCCGTCCGTGCTTTCCCTCTATCGTAATTCAGTGAGTTCCTCAAGCAACTCAGCTCCTCCAGTCCCATTCTCCTCTCAGGCCTTCAGTCTCCCATGTTATCACTCTAGTACAGGTCTACGCTAGGAGGAGGGTTAGGAAACCTCTCCCTCCCTATAAAACCAACCTGCAGCCTCTCTTCTACGGCATAGCTCACTGACTTCAAAGCCGAAGGTTACTACGACGGTCGGGAGTGGAGATGTCCTGTTAGAATGTTGCCATGCCGGGCAAAGGTTGTGGTTCGTATTTCCAACTAGTTTAAAAACTTAAAAGTGTTTTTTTTTTAACTTTTTAACTAACTTTAGGCTTTGATTCGTGATTATGGATAGCTAAAAGCCATTGGCAATTTCTGGTCCACAGCTTCCATAACATAATGGTTCAAGGTCCCTTCCTAAAAATCAGCTTTATTTTCTTATTTTGTTTAACCTCCGTTACATGTTAACATAAAATAATCCAAGATCATCAAGAACATGTAGTTATTTTGAAAGAAGCAGAGTCCTTCTATAGGTTTGGTACCAGATTTAACTAGCATGATTCAATGTGAATTGATTGTTTGCAAGAGCGAGGTGCATTTCTAACAACAGATTATTTTGAAAATGTAGTCACATCTTATAACTTAAAGAGTTCAGGTAACTCAACAAACTTTTCTTGTCAAAATAGTTTGAGAACTTAATATAGTTCACCCAGGCAAATTTAATGTAAATTCTTAAGTGTTGCTTTTAATATAACGTTCTGTAACTAGTTGAAAATGTAAAATGTTCTTTATAACCTGTTTTATTAACACCAAGAGTTATTTTAAACAATAGTCAGCCTTCTAGTTTGATTTAATTGCTTAGAGTTCAAATAGTAAGAAATCATTATTATTTAAACTCCAAGCTAGCCTTTAAATGCTCACCCACCTGGTGGTAGCGTTACCATTGATTAACATTTACTCAAACCTATTAGGACGGCAAAATCTCTATTCCCTATCCGGATTAGTATAGCTATGTTTACCACAAATGTAAAAACAGTCACCCAGGAGTAAAGTCAACAACCTGCAAGTTCTACCAGATGCCGGTGCATGCTACAAGTACCTCCCTGTCGTAGCATCCACTGCTACAATCTGGTGGCAGCGGTGGGATGAACAGGTTTCCTACCCCGCGATGCTACTATAACAGTGTAGTGTTTGAACAATTCTTCAAAATGATCCAGACATTAGTAACTAAGTCAACAAAGTTACAAAATTCGGCAGCTTTACCAAAGCTTTACCAAAGCTTTACCAAATAGTAAGAAATCATTATTATTTAAACTCCAAGCTAGCCTTTAAATGCTCACCCACCTGGTGGTAGCGTTACCATTGATTAACATTTACTCAAACCTATTAGGACGGCAAAATCTCTATTCCCTATCCGGATTAGTATAGCTATGTTTACCACAAATGTAAAAACAGTCACCCAGGAGTAAAGTCAACAACCTGCAAGTTCTACCAGATGCCGGTGCATGCTACAAGTACCTCCCTGTCGTAGCATCCACTGCTACAATCTGGTGGCAGCGGTGGGATGAACAGGTTTCCTACCCTGCGATGCTACTATAACAGTGTAGTGTTTGAACAATTCTTCAAAATGATCCAGACATTAGTAACTAAGTCAACAAAGTTACAAAATTCGGCAGCTTTACCAAAGCAAGCATGTTGCCGGGCGAGGTATCATTGCTGCACAGATGTCATTACTGCTCTCACCCAGGAGAGCCACATATCTAGACTTACAGTTTCATCCAAGACGAAAATCAGCCTAGACGAGACATTTTCTACTTACAGACAACACTGTAAGAAGAAGCCTGCCAACAGCAGGACATGAAGCTCCTCTACAACCCTTTGGATCCCAGACCAACATAACTCGAGACCCAGTGAAATGTGCCGATCTACATAAATGTTAGCTTCAGCCACAGAAGTGATTCCAATCTACGGTGGGAGGTTGGCTATTGATGGTACATGTCGGGGACACGTGACGTAGGTGTTGTTGTTGCGGGTCTTACCGACGTAAGTTGCGCATGGGGGCAGAGCGTAAGACCCACGGATGGTGATAACGTAGAAAAGCTTCTTGACCCCCACGAGCCCAATCGCCATATAGGCGCCGAGGTCCATAGATCCGTGGCAAAGCAACGGTAAATAAAAAATAAACTTGTACCATTTATTGGTGGTCCAACAGTCCTGATTTATTCCTCTTTGGTGGTACGACGTTGGTCCCAGCTGATGCAGTACTGTCCCTCGCCTGTCTCCTCACTTGTACCAGCATAGATTAGAGTAGAAAAACTGCGCAAGTATTCTTCTTAAATAACGTAGTTGCTCTCCCAGGGAGAACTAGAAAAACGGTTGGGAAAGATATCCTCGTCGTAGTCTCTACTTCTGTGGGAAGTCTTTGGCCTCCGAAGCCAGGTTTAGGTTGGCTAAATCATAGGCCTAAACTGGGTAGCCATATTGATTTTCTAAGAAAAACACGCAGACGTTGCCTCTCATCAAGGACTGACGAGCCGGCGTCGCCGATCAAAAGCGCAGCAACGAGCATTAGAGATGCTGTACCCACGGAACGTAAAAGGGAGCTAATTAAGTGGGAGAGGGACGAACCATTGGGTATCAACAGGGTTGGTACAAGGTGTAGCTAAAACGCTCCCACATTACCCCTCCCCCCTCCCTTGCTAACGGCATAAGGGGGCATCGCTAGTGGGTTTGAGCGGTGGGACATTGTTGCTACCATAATGTCGGGGACACGTGACGTAGGTGTTGTTTTTCGCGGGTCTTACCGACGTACGTTGTACATGGGGGCAGAGCATAAGATCCACGGATGGTGATAACGTAGAAAAGCTTCTTGACCCCCACGAGCCCAATCGCCATATAGGCATGGAGGTCCGTAGATCCGTAGTAAAGCAACGGTAAAATTAAAATAAACTCGTACCATTTATTGGTGGTCCAACAGTCCTGATTTATTTCCTCTTTGGTGGTACGGCGTTGGTCCCAGTTGATGCAGTACTGTCCCTCGCCTGTCTCCTCACTCGTACCAGCATAGATTAGAGTAGAAAAACTGTGCACGTATTCTGCTTAAATAATATAGTTGCTCACTCAGGGAGAAGTAGAAAAACGGTTGAGAAATGTATCCTCGTCGTAGTCTCTACCTCCGTGGGAAGTCTTTGGCCTCTGATGCAAGGTTCAAGTTGGCTGAGTCATAGGCCTAAACTGGGTAGCCATGTTGTTTTTTTTAAAGAGAAAAACACGCAGACGTTTCCTCTCATCAAGGAGCTGAGGGAGAAGGGATACTAAGAAACGTGAGAAAGAACAGGAGTAAGGAGATACGTAACAGTGGGGTCCAAACGTCGTTATACAGGGGGAAACAATTAAAACAACCTGCTTAAAGCAGTAAATCGTCACTGAGAGTATAACAATCTAATAACAATTTTTTACCATTGTTACTGGCTAACAGTAGTGAGCGTGTAAGAGACATAAGATTGATTTATTTCAACGAGCCGTGGCCGTACGCCATGCACCCAGATACAAAATCAAAACTGACATAAGAGACATAAGAGAATACGTTGGTACAATGTGTTATCAACAAACTACAAGACTAATGCATGCTTCCGCCAAAGGTTATTGTTCTTAAGAAGTATTGTTTACACAAGGATTGTCTTTACTTAACAGCTCAAATATAACGCCGGCGTCGCCGATAAAAAGCACAGCGATGGGCATTAGAGATGCTGTCCCCACGGAACGTAAAAGGGAGCTAATTAAGTGGAAGAGGGGCAAACCGTTGGGTATCAACAGGGTCGTTTACAAAGTGTAGCTAAAATGCTCCCACATTACTCCCCCCCCCCCCTTGCTAACGGTGTAAGCGGGCATCGCTAGTGGGTTTGAGCGGTGGGACGGCGTGTGTAAGAGATATTATGGCATGAAGTTGAAAAACAACACATTACATGGGAAATGTGTCACAGGGTGGTGCCGCATCCCAAAGATTAAGTGAAACGACAATTAAAGTACAGTTTCAAGATAATGATAATTCACATGTAAGTGACGAAATTAGGTTAACATATATTACGTTAAAGTTTAGTGCGTTACAAACTGAAGCAATAAAGGTAAGTAATAATGTTAAAATTAAAGCTTACGCTCAACAACGTATCTAAAATAGGTTAGGTGTAACCTAGTGGACCAAGTCAGGTTACAAGTGTGAAAATTAGGAGGAATTTTCGGTTGTGATAAGTTTCAAATTAAAGTCATGGAGAAAGTGTGACAAGCGGTCAGGGGACACGGCCCGGGTGAGCAAGTCAGCTATAAGCTTACTGCCAGGGCAAAATTGTAGACGTAAAACGTTTTCATCAACCAGAGAGCGTAAGAACCATACTTTACGCGCGAAATGTTTCGTCCGGGTACAGCAAGCTAAACTGTATACAATGTCAATCCCAGATTGGCTATCAGAATATAGTGTACAAGGGGAGCCAGTCAGTTCGAGTAGGTCAAGTTCAAGGAACATAATAATGAACCCTACGTAAGTCTTTAGCACATTCAGTGAGGGCCATTAATTCGGCGTCAGCGCTGCTGAGGGCAACCATTTTTTTGCTTTAGTGTCCTCCACACCAGTAAACACCCAGCAGCCTTAATTAAGTAGCCAGAAAAGCCTCTAGCATCCTCGGTCATGCTCCATGTGGCATCAGAAAAACCGACAGCAGAGGAAGGTGAATGAGAGGGGAAAAAAAGACGGAGCTCTTGTGTGCCCTGTAAATAACGCAAAATGCGTTTAGCAGCTAGCCAATGTAACTGGGTCGGTTTGTGGCTAAACCGAGCCAGAGTAATCACAGAGTTACTTAAATCTGGTCTAGTGTTGGAGATCAAAAATAAAAGATGGCCGATCAAGGATTGATAGAGTTGAATAGCAACGGGTTGTGATTGGGAGGCATGATCTAGATTCTGACTCTTAAGGAGGGGGACGATACTGGGCAGCAGTTTGTCATACCAAAAGGTCTCAATGACTTTATGAACGTACGCTGGCTGGGAGACATAAATACCATCACCGCCCATTTCAAGCAATAGGCCTAAATACAAGGCATTCATGGTTTCTACGATAGTTAGGCTTTGTCCAATGTCGGCTAGGGCAGCGTCAATAAGGGTGTTAGGGCCACCCAGGCATAAATCGTCGACGTGCATGCCGACCAGCACGAGCTCGCCCCCCCCCCCCCCACGTTAAAAAAATATACAGGGGTCCCATTGGCTTTGCGTGAATTTACATTTCTCAAGGACTGAGTGCAGTTTCAAGTGCCATTGGCGCCCGGATTGTCGTAAGCCGTAGATAGCTCCTTTGAGCTTGCATACTAAGGGGCTCCCCCCTTTGAGGGGCCTATAAGCCCTGGGGGGGGGGGGCTTAAATAAATTTTGTGTTGGAGCTCACCATGGAGATATGCAGAGCGGATGTCTGCTATGAGTCATTGTTACTGGCCAACAGTAGTGAGCGTGCAAGAGACATAAGAGAATACGTTGGTACAACAATCTACAAAAGTAATGCATGCTTCGGCCGAAGACTGTTGTTCTTAAGAAGTATTGTTTACACAAGCATTGTCTTTACTTAACAGCTCAAATATAACGCCGGCGTCGCCGATCAAAAGCACAGCGATGAACATTAAAGATGCTGTCCCCACGGAACGTAAAAGGGGGCTAATTAAGTGGGAGAGGGGCAAACCGTTGGGTATCAACAGGGCAGTTTACAAGGTGTAAAACGCTCCCACAGAACACACAGCGATTGTGTTGTACAAAGGTTAGTAGAAATTGTACTGTTTATTTTGAAAGTTATGCCTATTTGTTTGAAGATCACGGTCATTTTTAACACTCATTTTCAAAATGTTTTGGGCATATTTGCACAAATATTACTTTTTGTCCCTATACCTTGCGAATTTTCGACAGCTTTATCAATTTTCATCTGTCTTCGTCAGGCACACATTGCATCGTACTCAGTCAGATAAAATTCTTGCTGCACCTTGAATGACGTGTTGCGTAGCCTCCCTGTGCTACTAACATTTACTGAAAATGGCATGGTACACTATAAACCATACCAAAAACCAACAGCTACGAGACGTGGTATCCCATTTAACTCGGGACACCCAGGAGGTCAACTCAGAGCTGCAGCGAAGAACGAGTTTGTATGTGTCCTGAGAAGATCGATGTCCCAAAAAGAAGCTAAGCCATACATCCAATACCTGAAAGGAAAGTTTATCGAATTGCTGTACCCACCTGGAATCATCAACAGAATTATTAAAAAAGCGATCCACACCTGTAAGCAAAAAGGAGAAACGGAAAAAGAAATAGAAGAAAATGAGAAGAAAAAACGTGAAGAAAATGGAAAATGGAAGTTATGGAGAGTAGGCATAACACACCTAAAAGGAACAAGCGAACAAATGCAAAAGCTTTTGAAAAAAAGAGGAATAGACACCTACCTCAAAAATGAAAAGGTCCTAAAGAAGCAATTGTTAAAGAAAAATAGAGAGGAACGACAAGAGAATTAAAATGAAAATGTAAACAACAGCAACGAAATAGCTAAAATGGTAAGTTGTAAACACCGGTAACCAGTTGACAGAGTGGTATTTCAAAGACATCTCCGAAACAACAACACAATACCACCAATGAAGAACAAACACAGTTCAACAATTAAATTTTCGGAGAACTCCAATCTCCTTCTTCAGAATTAACACCAAAACCACGAAAAAACTAGTTCACATTACAGCATCTTTCATCATATACAACATCTTTCATCATATCCAAATTTGAACGCTTGCGCTCAAAGACACTCGCGCTCGTGCAGGACCACTGATCTGTCGGTGGATCTGGACTGCCCATTCTTTGTCCAGGGTCGCGCCAAGTTCAGGCCTGACCAACAGGTTGATGTTGGTGTAGCTGGGGGATGCTATGTTCATGAGAGGAACTCCGTTCATCTCTAACTTTTTGATGACGAGTGACTCTAATGCCATAAGGTGGTTGTAATGCAGGGCATTAGATTTAAGCAGAACAAAGGTCTACTAAATGTTGAGAATTCTTAAAATGCATGGCAATGCAATTAGATAGATGGCAATGACACCAACTTAGATGGCATCACAAGATTGGCAAGGGGCACCATGTACACCACCACATCGTGTAATAGGGGGAACAAGCAGAACAGGGTGAGCAACAGCAGGGGGTGGTGGAAGTGGAGGAGGCGGTGATACAGGTTGGGGTTTGTCTTTGCTCCTGGTGGCGTATCGGTGGCTTGGCAGGGGGTGGCGGTGGAGGTGGAGGTGACGGTGGGGGTGGTGGAGGGGAGATGGGAGATGGACTCGTGGCTGGGGTGGTCTATACAGACAAAGTAGTCGCTTAAGGTTGGCAAGCTATTGTAAGAAACACTGGGCTTCTTGCTTTTGTAGGACATCACGGACACACTCACTCTGCCTGGGAAGGAAAGACACTATCTCAAAAGGGCCGTCATCTTTGGGCTCACTGAGTAAACCAAGGTGATTAGACTTCTGCCTGCGCTCCCTGGCTTTGTGCCACAATTTCTTCATTTCCATACTGATGAGGGGGGGGGGAAATGAGGCTTAATGGCGTACTGATGAGCTTTGCCGGGTATCCTAAGGTAAGAAACTTAGTCTTAGCTTATTGAAGGTAGGTCCTAGCAGTATCGGCATTAGAAGAGAGTGCTACCACTCTCCATAATTCGTTCGACACCAAAGGACGTAACTGGAAGTGGGGGTGACAAGAACTGAACAAAATCGTCCTTCCGGTGTGCATGGGTTTTCTAAAAGGGGAGTCGGTGATCTTGTCCTTTTCTATGTGCAGCACCACATCAAGGAACGGAAGGCACCTTTCATTCTTATCTTCCTGAGTGAACAGAACAGCGGGATTCCATGAATTGATGCACTGCAATATCGGCTCTTGGTTGTTGATGTGTGGAGTTGTGACGACTTCGTCAACCAAACTGCACCAGAGAGGTAGGGTTGGGAAGAGGCTCATCCCATGCTCGTCAAGAAACTGGAGGATGATTTCGGCCAGCACCAGTGAGCACGAATAGCCCATCGGTGTGCCTGAAATTTGCCAATAAGTAGAGCACTGGAACTTAACATATATGGTACAGAGGACAGTACGGAGGAGCTCTCGATCAAGTTGGTACTCATGGTCATTCACCTTCAGTCTCTTGGCCGACTTGCCAAACATTTCAAGCAGCAGGTAGTGTGGAAAGCTAGGGAAGAGAGCGGTGACATCAAACGAGACGAGACGATGGTCTTCAGTGATTCGCAGCTGATCAACAACATCAAGGAGTTCTGTGCTACGGATGGGCTCTTTGCCCCAGACATACTTGGACAGCCTCTTTGTAAGCATCAAGTCAACCTTTTTGATAGGAGCTCCTTTAGCTAAGGTGACGAGTTCAAGAGGGAATCCTTCTTTATGCCACTTAACTTACGTGAAGATGGTGGAGGCACGCGGAATCAGGTGGCGCCAGTTTTTTCCTTCGTCCCAGTCAGGAGACCCTGTTCTACCAAACCAAGGAGCTAATACAAGAAAAGGAGTGTACTAAATGCCATGTAAAGAATGTGATGCAACGTACATAAGAGAAACGAGGAAAAGAAATACTAGAAATACTAGAGTCAAGAAACATATTGCAGATGTGAAAAATAACATCATTACCAGCAGCATAGCCACACACTGCATGCAAATGCAACACACTGTCGTTTGGGGAACTACCAAAACTTTGCTGGTGTCAAATTCTAAGAACTACAGATATTTAAGAGGATTAGAATCCCTTGGCGATACGTGAACACCAACGTAAAAACTACGAACTGATGAATCTGCAAGGACCCTCCAACCCAACCATTAGCTACCTTATAAATAACAAGGTCACGACACGGTTAGCCCAGGAAGGCTACGCAGTAAGAATGTGATCTCAGTGAAGACAATACAATGTGTGCCTGACGAAGCATGATGAAAATTGATAAAGCTGTTGAAAATTCGCGAGGTTTAGGGACAAATTATATTATTTGTGCAAATATACCCAAAACGTTTTGAAAATGAGTGTTAAAATTAAAAATGACCGTGATCTTCAAACAAAGGTTAGTGTGCATAGGGCATTCTTTGGCCGCCAAGCCGAGTATTTTTTTATGCATTTATGTATTTAATTAATCCACCAGAGTGATAGGGGTTTGTTGAGAACAGCATATCTTGCAACTAACTAGATTTGGTAGAGAAGTGTTTATAGTCATGCTCTAGCCAAACTCACTTGAATTATTTTGCGGCTGTAATTTAATAGTGCGTTTCATGTAACAATTAATTTTCTTTATTACCAAAACATATTAACCTGATAATTTTTGCATTACATTGTCCCCAATGTGATGTTCCCCTGGAGATTTCTTCTGCTGTGCAGCCGTCTGCTTGCATGCCCCACTGCGCCTGCACGGTGCAGTCCTCCCTTATAAAAGCAAGAGCGTGGACGCTTTCAGCATTCATTTTCCTCCGGCGTACGTGTCGTCTAACGCCTCCACGTCGCTCTGTTCCCCACCTTTCGCCCGGTTCGAGACTCCCTTCGCCCTGAGTTGCCGAACGGCTTGCCTCACCGGCAACGGCCGAAGTCAGTACCCAAGCTGACAACGTCAACCTTCTCCGACGCTCATCGCCGTTCCGGCTGGCTGACCCGCACCTACGGCATCCCTTCGACTTTTGGCTTTCGGACGAAACACTCCCGCCCTACCGGCCTCCGACCTTTCCGCCGACACGCCTCGACGGAGCTCTAGTCCTTTTGGCCGCTTCCCGCACCAGATTCCCGGATGTAACGTGTTACAGGCAACTCGTCTTACTCTCGTTTCGGTTTCGATTGTTTCCGGCAACGATTGTATTTGCTACCGAGCTTTGGTTATACGATGTCATCTCGATCAAGTTTTCAAACAACTGGGTCAAGACTCAAGGCCTCGTTCGAGTGAAGAGCCAGCACTGTTCCTGTTCTCCACAGCCTGTCTCGAGTTACCCCTTGTCTCGAGTGAAATTCAGACACCAGTTTTCTGTCCATACTGCTACTTGTCTCATTCGTGACTAATACCCACGTTTTGGAATCAAGTTGGATGCCATCTGCTTTTCTTGCTACTTTTCTCGTGGCCGCCCCACATTTCAAGTCACCTGTTGCTGTCCACACAGCCGCTCGTCTCATTCGTGGCTAAAAACCACGCTTTGAGTGATGAATCAAGTTGGAAGCCATCTACACCTCCTGCCGCTTGTCTCGACCGTGGCTCACCCCACGTATCAAGTGAAAATCAAGTCCACTGTTGCTGTCCACTGCTGCTCGTCTCACTCGTGGCTAAATCCGACGTTTTGAGTGAAGAACCAAGACGGAAGCCGTCTACACCTCCTGCCGCTTGTCTCGACCATGGCAGACCCCATGTTTCGAGTGAAAATGAAGTCAACTCTTCCTGTCCACTGCTGCTCATCTCACTCGTGGCTAAATCCCAAGTTTTGAGTGAAGAACCAAGACGGAAGCCGTCTACACCTCTTGCTGCTTGTCTCTTCCGTAGCTCACCCCACGTCTCGAGCGAAAATCAAGTCAACCATCGCTGTCTACTGCTGCTCGTCTCATTCGTGGCTAAATCCCACATTTTGAGTGAAGAACCAAGACGGAAGCCGTTCTCACCTCTTGCTGCTCTTCCGGACCATGACTGACCCCCGTCTCGAGTGAAAATCAAGTCAACTGTTCCTATCGTCTGCTGCTCGTCTCACTCGTGACTGAATCCACGTTCAGAGTGAGGAACCAAGACGGAAGCCACTTGCACCCCTTGCTGCTTGTCTCGACCGCCCACGTCTCGAGCAAAAATCAAGACATCAGTTGATGCCCACACTGCTGCTCGTCTCATTCCTGGCTAAAACCCACACTTTGAGTTAAGAGTCAAGTTGGATGCCATCTGCTTTTCCTTCTACTTGTCTCGTCCATGGCTGATCCCGTGTCTCAAGTGAAATTCAAGTCACCCGTTGCTGTCCATACTGCTGCTCGTCTCAACGTGGCCAAAAAGAAACCCACGTTCTGAGTGAAGAGTCAGGTCGGAAGACGTCTCCATCTCTTGCTGCGGGTTCGACCGTGGCTGACCCCACATTTCGAACGAAAATCAAGTCTACAGTTGCTGTCCACACTGATGCCTGCCTCATTCGTGATTAAAACTCACGTTTTGAGATAAGTATCACGCCAGAAACCATCGACATCGCTTGCTGCTTGTCTCGCCCATGACCACCCCACGTCTCGAGTGGAAATCAAGACAACATTTGCTGCTCACATTGGTGCTCATCTCACTCGTGGCTAAAACCCACGTTTTGAGGAAGAACCAAGTCAGAAACAACCGTGACTGGATTCAAGCCTCGTGTAAATCAAGACAACAATGGCCGCCCACACTGATGTTCGTCTCATCCAAGATAAATCGTCATTTTTCACTGCGAAAAATCCAACACCTGTCAACTGTCAACTTAACATAATAACCTCAAAGAAGCTGCGGGATGGCCGCCTCATTGATCCAACCGCGCATGCGCATGCACGGTAATCCCTATACGAATGATGGCCACGTGATCCTGCCATCGCTTGGACTCAAGCTGCCATCCGGGTGGACGCTCATCTCTGCCGTTTCTTCTCCTTCGTTTGAAAACATTGTGGGCTCCTTCCCGTTGTTCCCGGGTCCGCTCTACCTTCCATTAGTCCAGGCTGGTGTTTCACCCCTGCCTTTTGGTTGGAACCATGGCCTCCCATCAAGTTCATCATCAGGACCGAACACACCTTTTTTCAGCCGGACCCCACCTACGTTCGGCTCCTTGGGTCCTCCATCCTTTAGCGGACAACGCCATCAGTAACCCGCCCCACTGCTGCACGTCACACAGGAAATGCTGTGGCTCTCTTCGCCCTTCGGCTGCCTACGTCCGTCACCACACGAACTCTTGATTTCTCACGGTCCCACGACCCACTGAATGTTTCCCGGTCATGCTCAGCCGTTCACACCATTCCTTCGCCAGATTAAACACGTGGCTCCCTTCCCGTTGTCTCCCAGGTTCGCTCCACACTTCAACTCCCTTTAGCTGGCAGTGACCTTCACCCGTCTTGCTCCCACCGTGTCCTGATCCACGTCCTGCACGACGCCTCACAGCAGTCTCCATCCCGGCCAAGCTCAACCACTCAAGCCCATCTCTTCACCGGGCCAGCGTCCATCATCATGTCACGTTCGGATCCTGCAAGACCCATCCCCAACTGCATCTCCACCCTGCTCAACGTAGACGCCAGTGCCTTCCCTTCAGTGTCTTCCCTTCGGTGTCAGACCTTCTCTTCACACACCTGTGGATTCCTTAGGAGGGGTGCCCCCCCCCCCTTCTGCCTCGTCCCTTCGCCGGCCCACCCTTAATCGAGGATCACCAATGCCTTGTGCGAGAAACTCTCTGCGGACGCAAGCCCAGAAAAGATACGCAACCTTTCGTCCCTAATCTCACAGCTCTTCCAGAAAGAAAGCTTGGCAACCTACCATTCCTTAAACTGGGCAACCAGAGCCCTTCTTAACAACACCCTCCTCCTTCGAGAGTTAGCCCTTTCATCCGGCAACAACCTTAACGTCTCCACTCGGCACTGTCTCCGCAACCAACCAATTAATGAGTCTGACACCTTTTCTGCGGTCTCATCTCGTCTCTTGCCCCACATTTGGACATTTCAAGGAAACCAAAACCGCAAAAGAAACCCTTCGTCCAACCTCCCCTTTCAGTAGAACACACAATCCAATTCCCACCCTTCACCGGTTAACAGGAACAAAGCCGCATCTACACCGTCCTCTGTCCGCACGAATGAGTATGCTTCCTTTCAGCCAAGAAACCAACAACCCTTTCGGTCCGACCCATCTCGCTCCCGCTCCGGCCAAAGTAACCAGCAGAAGCGAGCCGCAACTCCCGACCGCCGAAGCCGTCATTCCTCGCCAGGGGGCAGGAGCTCCTTTCGCAAGACCAACAATGACGCCTCTCGCTTTTTCTGCCTTCCGGTCGGCGCAAGACTCCGCCACTTCTTCACGGCCTGGCAAGAACTGACCCACAACACGGACTTGACTTTCGGCCGACACTCCTAGCTCTACCACTGCTTAAACCTCCCCTCCGTGGAAGTTCTCTCCACAAATCATAGAATCCCTTTCGTTCGAAGTCTCGGAACTTCTTCACAGCCAACATCATGGCCTCATTCCAGATGCCTCCCGGGATCGCTACACAAAACTAGCCTACCTCGGCGATCCGCCCGTCAAGCCCGTCATCACCGGAACTCCTGTTATCCAGGCCCATGAACCCACAGGTTTGCCGGCCGAGCTCATCCGTTCACGCCTTTCCTTTGTTACTAACACACCAAGGCTCTCTTTCGCCCCACGAATTCAGCTTCCTTAGGCGACCAGCCCTTCGGCCGATGGTGCCCTTCACTCATCCTACTCCTTCGGCTATTTGGCTCCGAAGATAACCCAACGTCTCGACTTAAAACCAACACAAGGTTTTCTTCGAACTTCTCGAAGACCACCGCAACTCAGCTAACCCTGCTCGGTTGAGTACAATTGACTAACATTAAGTCATATAACAACCACCTGGGTCCTTCCATTGCGCAACTCTTTCTGATGGGAATACCACACCAGCTTTCGCAAGACAGCTCTCTCCACCTTAAACCCCAAACTTCTTCATCAGATATTCTCAGAGATGAACCAGAACGACAGAACACTAACTCAGTTTAAAAAAAAAACTGACGAGAAGAAGGGAACCAACTTCTTCTCCTCACTAACTCACAATCGAACGAATTCTCTGCAGCAATGGGACCACACAGGAATCGAATGACCAACATAGTAACTTATAACAATCAGCGTAATCTCCACATCGTCAACCCACGACAAAGCCTTCCGACCGAAGTGATCTGCACACCAGCATCTTGAGGGAATCAATCGACCTCCACCTTACACAACCAGAGGGAAATGTCGAGAAAGAAAACGGACTACACCGGCTGGGGCCCATCGTTACAGCCTGACAGGAGTCAATCCCCATTAAGCACTTAGAACGAAGCAGAAGCAAGCTAACCACGATGGAAGCTAGCCATTCATGATGGAAACAAGCCAACTGCAGAAGAGGGGAAGAGACCAAACTTCGAGGTTCATCACCTGTTCTGAACAAAGTGCGAAGTTTTCAATAAACTTTTTGGGGGACAGCCTGCTTGTATCCCGGGGCGCCTATCAAGGCGGTGCCCTCCATCAATTTTGACGAGGTCAACAGATAATGCTAAAATTATCAGGTTAATATGTTTTGGCAATAAAGAAAGAACACTTGCCCCCAGACAGGCCGGCTAAAAATGGTTTCTTTTTGCCTAAAACATACTTAACCTAACTCCTGCCCTACCTCCCCTCTCGAGTCACCGCCTGACACATTGAGAAGAAAATAAATGCTGAAAGCGTCCACGCTCTCGCTTTTATAAGGGAGGACTGCACCACGCAGGCGCAGTAGGGGCTTGCAAGCAGGCGGCTGCACAGCGGAAGAAACCTCCAGGGGAACATCACATTGGGGACAATGTAATACTAAAATTATCAGGTTTAGTATGTTTTAGTCAAAAAGAAACCATTTTTAGCCGGCCTGACTGGGGGCCAGCAAAAGGTTCTTTATTTGAAATTAACATTAAAACCAAAAATGGCTACGTTACAGAAATTATTGAGAATATCCAAAACAAGGATTTAAAGAAAGCCCGTTTGAATTTAGGCTTAACTGTAAGCGAAAAACATCACGAGTCCGTTGACACATGCTGTTAATAATAACAATGTTTCATTAGAAGAAATTTCCGAGCATATGGCTTTGGCAATTGACAGACGTGATTCCATGCAAAAAAGACAAGTTAAAAGAAAGCATTAAAAGATAATGAGTTGTTCTTAAAAGCAAAAGAACTTAAACTAGAAGTTGTTAAATTGGAAGAAGCCATAAGGCCCGTACTGCAGCCGAGAAAACTCGCGCTCATGAATTATTAATGAAGGACATGAATGCACAAATTATTGACGCCGCTAATGCACTGGAGTTAAGAAAACTCGAACTAGAAGTAGCCTTAGCCAAAAAGCATATTGAACTTGCTAAGTTGAGAGCCATTAACCGCCATGTTAACACCAACCCAGTTAATATTTTGCCAAATCCAAATCCAATAAATAAACTTGGATGTAGTGGAGTGTCGAAGGTTGCCCCTCAATTTAGCAGGGGTGACTGGAGTGTCCAGGGATAAGCTTCCATTACAGAGGCATCCTTTGTTGTACTTGCTGGCCACCAGGGCCCCACTCTGTAAGCCAGGTTAGTGGTCCCACCGCCTAGGTGGAACCACCTATGAATAAAGCCTTAAAGGTACATGTGGCTAATTGCCACACGCTCATTATCTTACCACTCAATCCCTGTGTCTGTCTGTTTGAGACCCACGCTTCTGGGAATGGGTTCATACCCCCGCAATGTTGTAGCCTAGATGTTTAGGTTAGGTTGTCCCCAAACGCAGCAATGTTCAGCTACACAGCAAATGGCGACGAGGTAGTAAATTGGTTTATTTATTTAGACCACTAAGATGATATTTCTAGTTTAATGTGAAAAAAAACCCTCTGGAAACTGGCGAGCGAATTGATTACACTAAGGACTTGCCGGTGGTTTTTTAGTTTAAATTTATCTTGTATGCTGAATGCTTGTATGCAGAGGTAACAAGACCAGGATTTCTGCCGGCCGGGTATGTCCAGGACTGTTCTCTACAAGCTTTGGTGAAAGCATAAAGATATTTGGTGTCCTTGGCAGGTTGCAGTTAAAATACTCCCTAGCTAACGACGAAGAAAAACTGGAAATTTTGCTAAGTAAGAAGCCTTTGACGCAACATTCGGTTGGAGGCGCGTGAAAATGCGGAGTTATGGGGTTGTAATTGTTCAGTTGGCCTCCCATTGCTAAAAAGTAATAATAATATTTTTATTCTGTTGTGTTTGCACCACTTTAGAAGTGTGTGTTAGCTGAAACGGCTACGAAAGCAATTACAGCCTAATGGGAAAGGAAAGCTGTAACAAAATGAGCCATTTTTTTCTATGTAAAAAGAAATTAGTGTTAAAAGTAATGGTTTAACCAGTAAAAAAACCCATTTAATTGTACAGTGGTACTCTTGTGAACCAGTTGACAGGTTTGAAAAACTCAATTCAGTGGATATAGCTTAACAGTTTAAAAGCTTTTCATTGGCACAGTGTGTGCTAAGTGTGGAAATTTACGGGTTTTAAAAAGTAAATTTCAAACTGCGTAAAATTAGCAGTAGTAGCAGCTTAACGCGCATTTACAAGTTTGTTGGCGGAGCGAGCGAGCGAAGCGTAGCCTATAACGGACACCAAATTGCAAAATGTTGGTCCGTCCATTGGTCGCACATTTTTAGTCTGGGTGGAGCCCAAACGAAAGATCAGATTGGAATGAAATTTGGTACAACGTGTCATACCCTAATTAGTATTGCAGAGCCAAAATTTGCCGTAAATCAAACAATTATTACTGTAGAAATTTTAAAATTTTCGAATTTATTTCTAACACTCACCATTGTAAATTGGAATCCTGAATAGTTAAGGAATTCCGACGAAGCATACACCATGTTAATGGTAGTAAAGCGAACTTTAAAAAACACGGCAAATTAAATATTGGTTGCTTCTTTCTAGCTAATGATCTTTTTCGACGTAACTCAATGAAATAGTATCATTTGACCGTTGCATTTAACCACTACAGGAACAAACACAGCCATAAAAACCAAAAGATTCCATTAACGACACACGTTAGTTCATTTGAAAAAAGAATGCTTGGAGATTATTCAATTCCGCATGGCAACGAAAGTGGCGTCTACACTAGAGATGGGAATCCCGAATATGAAACCTGAAATCGTCGTATCAAGGCCAAGCGGTATTATAAAAGGATAGTTGACATCAGCCGAAACACGAAAGCAAGAAACACGAAACAATAATATGCCTGCCTCTCTCAGTTTATGGATTCCTGGTTGCCACGGTAACCTGAAGCTTCGAGACCAAAACTCGTGTTGCATCGCATGAAGGATTAGGAATAATTTCGAACCGCTGTTGTAAGCTGCTATACTTACGAAATCAAATCGGAGATAAATATTAGGCCTAAACGCTAAAAATTAGGCCTAAAACCTAAAACTAGGTCTAAAAGCTAACACATTTAGACGTAAATTGTGATGGTTATTTCTTTTAGTTTATATAGAGCTCATTGTTGCAGTGCGTGGTAGAGGTGTGTGACTCAATATTTTCATTGGTGGCGGTGTCAAGTCTTATGCCAAAGCGGCATTGTGAACCTTTTGAATCTTCTGACTATTGTTAAAAACTATCGTACTGATGATTGTTTGGCTTGCAGTTAACGCCTTATTATTAATATTTTAATATGCGGACTACATTTTGCACAGCAGTTCCTGTAAACAATGTAAGAATTATTGCCAGCGGCAGCTCAAACAGCCGTGGCCAAACGTGCCGTTTTATTTTTACTCGCGGGGATGGCCCACATCTTTAGTGTTGGCTGTGAAAAGAGGATACAAATAATTAAACAAAAACTAAATGCTGGAGCAACGAAAGCTTGTTAACGTAAATTTGATACGTAGCATAGGCCTATATTTAAAAAAAAGGCTAGTAAGAAATAGGCCAACAAAGAGCAGCAGTATGTCACGAAAAGGCAAACAGCCCAACTGAGCCCATTAAGTACTGCACCCAGATTTTTAAGGGGCATTAACAAATGTGGTATCGTCATTAAAATAAAAACTAAATATAAGTTTGAAATGAAGATCCGTTCTCTCCGCATACAATAGACCCAAAGCCTGTTTCCTAGTAATACGTAGGCTACAAAGTTAAAGTGGTGTTTAAATTGTTCAGATAAAAACAATTTACGTGGTGTTTAAATTATTCGGATAACAATACTTTATGTGGTGTTTAAATTGTTCAGATAAAAACAATTTATGTGTAAAAGGTTACAAGTTATAAGTAAACACAACTGTATAGCCTATGTGGGAAAAGTTTGCTAATTTGTGTAAACAGTGTGGTTGCATTCACACCATATAATTTATCAGGCGCTCGTTTACAAATGACATCAAGTCGTAAACTGGGCTTGGTAGGTTCAATAGAACGGTTAAGTGTGATTCATGTAGTGTTTTAAGGTTTGGATGTAAAGCCAAGTCACTTTTGTGCCGTTCATGGTAGTAGTAGAAAAAGCGTACGTACCAAGCCACTTCCGGTCACGTGACCACCACCGCCATCTTGGATTATGACGTCACTTCCGGTTTATGACGTCACATCCGGTTTTTGACTTTATTTCCGTTTTTTTGACGTAATTTCCGGCCTAAAAAGGTGTACGTACTAAGCCACCGGAAATGCCACCATATTGGATCCGCCATATTGGATCTATGACGTCACAAACCGGAAATGATGTCAAAAAATGCATTTTTCACCAGAAAATGACGTCAAAATTTGTATGCCTTTACCCTCTTTACCCTTATTTACCCCTTAATCATTTTACCCTTCTTTACCCCTCTTACATATTGAAAACCTAAGAAAGTACTAGAAGTGGCTGAGACCTTATGAAGTTTAGAATATCAGAAAAGAAATGGACAAGGAAACCATTTTAACTACAAACAACTGCTTTATTCAACGACACACAAACAAATTACATCGCAAGTATGGACTTAGCATGTATGTACATGTTCTCAAATTCATCAGGGAAAAAAGGGACGAATGTACCATTGGGATCTATGTAAGCAAACACACTAGTACTATCACATGAAGAAAACAAAAGAAAATCGGATGCAATAAAACTTTCAGTTTTACAGTTCATAACATCTTTAGTGGAACAAACGGATGATACAAATAGATGTTCTTCAGTCGTCTGTTGGGACACACGTACAACATCCAAAGTCAATAGTACTGAATTAAACAGTAAAATCAACAACAAGAATGTCTTAAAAAACCATGGATGTTTCGTAGCATCGAGTAACAGCCGGTCCTTGATAAAAGTGGTGCAACAAATGAACCGAGTCTCTAACAATATCCGTTCATATAGGTGATCATGTCCGCTTTTCACACAGTCTTTCCAGTAACTTGTCAGATCGATCAGCAAAATAAGCAGGTCTATTTTACACAGTCTAACCAGAAACTCGTCATAACCTATTGGCTTGGGCTTCCTTTTGTTTGACGGGCAGAAACGTACCATTAGTTCAAAAATATCGCTCCCAGTAACAACTTTGTCATTAAAAATAAGCTCACGGTTTTTAGTCCATCCCAGTATATCCTTACGTGATTTTATATGTGTTAGTTGATGTGAAATATAAAACCTGTACGTTTCAGGTACTGCTGAATAAATAGCCTGTTCAATTTTAGTCAAATTCCCATCGTCAGCTACTTCCTCATCGTGGAGATCCCTTACCAACTAAGGCTAACAACCAAATGAAAGGAAGACACTGGAGACAAGCTGTTATACGTAACATTTAATAAAACCTAAAAATTACAACCAATAAAATACAAAAAATACAAAACCAGCCAATAACATACGACACCCACCACCGATTATTGACAAAAACAACAATAAATGTACATTGTCATAAACAACAAATATTTTTTTCAGAGCATGACGAAAAGGTTTTCGTACCATAGTCATCAATGTCATACTCCAAAAAAAAAAATTATATTGTTTGTCTCGTTAATTGTAATGTCCAAAGGCAACAGAATCCAAGCCAGTACTATCTACGAACCTTTTCGTATCGGTTAGAGATAACGCCAATTTATTTTGAACAACACTGTAAACTTCATGGAGATACGACCTAATATTGGATTGTTCAAAAGTGAAGAAAAGTGTAGCGTGTGGGCTCGTAGTTTCCGGTAAGAGAAATAAATAAATAAATAACTGAACAAAAAACGGCTTCGCCGTTTAAAAAAAGGATTAGAGCTCGTATGCCCATACTCACAGCTGTCAAGGAACACGAATAAAAACGGATTAGAGTTCACTCGAACGCAACGAACTATAATTTGAACTTCAATTCCAGGTAACAAGGATACATTTTACTCAATGGTTATGTCAGAAAGTGAACACTGTTTGTATTTGAAATGTTTAATGTTTGTGCATGTGCATGCACTTAATTTGTGTATTATACTGGCTTTTTCAAAATTTGTCTGCGTTTTACATTTTAAGTCTGATCTTATGAGTGGGCTATATGTGTATTTTGTGTGTAGGCTGGCATGTGACAATCCTTGTTCCCTGGAATTGGAGTTCAAATTATAGTACGTTGCGTTCGAGTGAACTCTAATCCGTTTTTATTCGTGTTCCTTGACAGCTGTGAGTATGGGCATATGAGCTCTAATCCTTTTTTCTAAACGGCGAAGCCGTTTTTTGTTCAGTTAATTTATTGGCTTTTTTCTCTTCATTTTTATTGTAATAGCTACGGTGTGGTCTATCATGTGTACGGTATGTACACTGTACACACAATTTTGTTTTTGAAAAAACGAAACATTAGAAATGCGTATTTCTGTTCAGGTTCTGCCCAAGCTTTTTCCATGTTTGTAATTTGATGGCAACCCACTAGCGTGTTTGTAGAGTATCAACTGATGGATAGTTGATTCTGCATTGTTGCAAGCAGATGCAGTATTATGGCAAACAATCCCGGTAACAATTCAACTAGCTTCCCGAAGCCTGCATTGAAGAAGTAAATAAATCGCAGTCATGTCGGCCATCCAATTTTGAGGCTTTAGACCTCAAAATTATAGACTTTGCACCAGACGGTTTAAAACTGAAAGATTAAATCAAAAACCAAGACCATTTCATTTTGGTTCTCGACAACGATTGACTATATTTAATGGAGCCGCCCCGAAGCTACCACGACAATGTTACTTTCCCCGTGTCCGAGCATCGTTGCATCTTGTTCGAGTGAGCTACAATCCGATCTTGTGCTCCTCACCTATTGTTTCCCCATTGTTACATGTTGCAGCATTGTAACATTTTGACATTGTTAGACAATTGAAAGTGTGCCGAACATTTGCGTCGTGAAGAGGATGCCATCGTTGCTGGTTGTCGCTGACCACCAACCACAGTGCCTAAGATGTTCAAGGGTAGGGCACTTCCGGAGCGTGTGCACGAGCCTCTACTGTCACGTGTACGCTGCCTACTATGATCCGAGTCGCCCGTGCAGTCACCTGCGAGATAGTCAGGCAGTATTCGCTAGTGAAGTTGCTGTTAAAAATGCTACGCTGTGCGCTGTTCCAGCCAGTGAAGTGGGTGTATTGCCAAAGAATAGTAGAGTGGATGAGGTTGAGTGTAGCTCCAGTACCAGAGTACAACCACCAGTGTCCAGTGCACCGTCTTCTTCTGGTCCCCAGTGTAGAGTCAACGGCCAGCAGCCGATAATCCTGTCGCCGGGGCCGATTTCCTTAGCGCCGAGCCCCACCAAGATGGAAGTTAGTGAGTTGACGCCAGGAATTCCGTTGTGTCCGCAAGGTCAGGCGAGTAGAGGAGGGAATGATTCGCCTCCTGCTAGGAAAAAAACGTGGTAATCGTTCTCAAAAATTGAATGACGTACAAGACCAAAGTAAGATGAGTGGTTTGCAGCAGTCGAGTTCTGCTGTCAGCGTCATACGAAACTCCCGTGCCGATGACAATCGTGATGTTGACAGTACGGATCGAAGTCTAAATGTTAGTTCAGTGCCTGTTAATGACACTGTGCAATGCTCAGCTGGTGTTCATGAAGATGTGGTTAATGATGAAGTGGGCCCTGTGGTCTTTGAAATTGAAGGTGTTGATGTAGGTGTTGCTAGTGTAATAACGGTTGGGAACGAATCTGATGTGCAGCTTGGTGGTGTGCTAATAGGATGTAGTGCAGGAGAGGAGGGAGAGGTGGGAGTAGGGTAGAGTGGTGAGATTAGGTTAGGTTCGTCTCGTCTATTTGAAGTCTGTTGCTTTTTCGATCACCTCCTGGAATGCCAGGAGTGTTGCTAATAAAACACACGAAATTGAAGAGTTGTTGCAACGTGTTGACGTGTTAGGTGTGCAGGAATCTAATCTGACCTCGTATGAGGGTGCAGCTGCTCTCCAGTGCGATTTTATTCCAGGAGGGAAGGGGTGGGCATTTTTATTAAGTGGACAGTCTTGTATATCCTATTTCCGTTAGTCATTGAGCTCTCAGGTTTGAATGCATGCATGTGCGGTTAAGATTAATATGCTGGCAAAGTGGGTGACGGATGTCGTCGTTCATGCAACTAGCTCATGTACTATCAATGAGTGGAAAGTTTGGTTCGAGCAGTTCCCCTCCCCTCTCATAGTGTGTGGCGACTTTAACGCCCACCACTATGACTGGGGGTCTCTCCGGGTCGATACTAGTGGGAGGCATCTGAGGGCAGCCATTGACCAATGTAATCTGTGTGTGATTCATGACGGGTCGCCAACCTTTTCACGGTGGCAGAAGAATTCTGTGCAGGAGTCAGTCCTGGATTTTTTCCTTTGTACGGTGGGTCTAGAGAAATTCTTTCGGTTTTCCGTGTCGGATGTCCAGCGGGGCAGTGATCATTTTCCAGTAGTCCTGCATCCTCGCACTGTATGTGCTCCCCGGCAATTCCGTGCAAAGTTACGACCAGCTGTATCAAATGGCAGCATGACTGAGTGGTTTGTCGCGAACAGGGTAACTCCCGAAAGGAAGCGTGGCGTGCACCAATGTGTTCGCACCAGAACATCTCAGCCTGCCTGGTGGACTACTCTGTGTTCCTGCGTTGTGATCGTCGCCAAGCGTATAGGCGCTGGAAGAGGCGTCCGAGTGACTCCACCTGGTATGTGTACAGGGCACCTCCAAAGAGTCCTCTTATATCATACGGAAGGAGCGTGATTTGCACCCAGACAGAGTGTGTGGTTTGATTTGCAATGCCACCTAGCTTACGAGAGCGTGGCGTGTTGTTGCTAGTGGCTCCAAGCGTGTAACGCAACAGTAGGTCTACGATCCGAAAGGGGGGGCCGGGTACGATTCTGAAGGGTGAGGCAATGGCAAATGCCTTTTGTGAAAGGTTTGCAAGTGTTTACGCCCTCCCGACAGGCTCGAAACCGCCGCTGTCAGTGAGCTGTCCAATTGATGGGTCTCCAACTGACCTATCCTGGGATAACTTGGAATTTTCCTCGGCATTGGTAAAGTGCAGAGATGGTAGGGGTAGTGTTCCCGGTATTGACGGTGTCACGTATGAGGCACTACGTCATATTGACATTACTTCTGTAACCACCTGTGTGTCCAATTTTCAGGAGTTCCTACAGGGTGGACCTATTCCCGCCGCATGGCTTTTCACCATCATTGTTCCCCTGCATAAGCCACGGACCGCGAGATCCCTGGTGTCCAACTATAGACCAATCTCCCTCTTATCCAATTTGAGGAAAGTATACGAGCGTATGTTGGTTAAGAGGCTTGAATCACATCTCGAGTACCATGGTTGCTTGTGGCCGGTACAATTTGGGTATCGGGCTGGCAGGAATGCCCAGGATGCAGTGCTTTATCTGTTGTTGGCATTTACGAATCATGGTCGCACGGTCTGGTTGTGGCAGCCTTTTTTTTTTATATATGAAGGCTGCTTACGATACTGTTGATGTTGAATGGGTTCATCGCAGTCTGCTCGGCATGGGTGTTGGCCCGCGTCTGGTTAAAGCCATCTGTGCCCTTCTGGGCGTTCACGAATATGCCACAAGGGTAGGAGGATGCTGGTCTTCTGTCGCAAGCTCCAGCAGAGGCCTCCCACAAGGTAGTTGCCTCAGCCCACTGCTGTTTGCCATTGTAATCAACGAGGTTTTGGTGGAGGTAGGAGCTTCGAGTAACATTGTCTGCTATGCAGATGACGTGGCTCTGTGGTTTGCGGGCAGTGACCCTGTTCTCTGCTGCCAGTGTGCCGAGGAGACTGTTGCGCGTGTAGCTGCCCTCCTCGCCGATCGCGGCCTTCTTCTAGCTCCTGAGAAGACTGAGCTGGTGGTTTTCAGCAGGTCACGCTCTAGGTGTGCCGTTCCTCTGTCCATTTGCGTGGGCGGTACAACTGTGACGCAGGTTTCAGCAGTCAAGTATCTGGGTATCCTCCTGGATGAGAGGCTAGACTGGAATAGCCATGTTCTAGCACTTCGTGAGCGTGTCAGGTCACGTTCTGCTGTTCTTAAGAGGCTGTCGCGAATCCCTGGAGTGAGGCGCGGGTCCCTCCATGCTGTGTTCAGATCGTTCATTCGCTCAGTTCTCCACTATCATCTTCTGTTCTTGTCTATGGATCAGCTGCATGTTTCGGTGCTACAGGTCGCAGTGAATGAGTGCTTGAAGATCATAACGGGATGCCTTGTGTCGACTCCAGTGCACTCACTGTGGATTGAGTCCTGTGAGCCACCTCTGCACGTCAGGACAATGGAACTGCTATGTTCTCTTGGCATGGGCAACGTCAGCAGAGGCAATGAGGACTGCATTCACAAGATCATCTGTGATTATTGCACCCTGCGTCCGTCTGTTCTGGACATGTTGGGCCCTCTGGGGAAAGTTGCGCGGCTCTTGCAGTGCGCGTCTATTGTTTCTCCATTGAGAGTGGCCCGTGCTTTGCCTTTCAGCCCGTGGATGATGAGTCCTGGTCTGCTTGGTGTCTTTGCAAGTGGAGTCACTGATTGCGATGTCTTCTGTGATGCATCCTTCTGCAGGATTGCATGTACTGGAGGTGTAGGAGTAGTGGTTCCATCTCTGAAGCTGTGTTGCAGTCGGAAACTCCTGTCTGTTCCTTCCAGCACTGTATGTGAGCTTTGCGCCACCTCGGTCACACTTGATATCATCCTGGACTGCGATCTCCAGTCAGTTACTATCATCACGGACTCACAGGCGGCAATTGCAGCTCTCCGGCGCGCAGTTGTGACTATCGACTTCACTGACCCAGTTCTCTTTGAAGTTTGTCACAAGCTGTATGTTGCGTCCCGTCTCGGTCAAGTCAGGCTCTCGTGGGTCAAGGGCCATGCAGGCACAATGGACAATGAACAAGCGGACAGGCTGGCTAGGGCTACCGCTCAGGATGCGACTGAGTCCATCTCCCCGGTTGCTCTTCCGACAATGCGAAGGCCACAGTTACGTGCCTGGCTGCAGGCTGAGTGTGATAGGGAGTGGTCTGCGGCTTCCACTGGTCGTTTCCTGCATGCACTGCAAGCAGGCTGTTTCCTGTCTTCCCCTCTTGATCTGCTCCCTCTCTCAGCGTCAAGAATCCTCTCGAGGCTCCGTACGGGTCATTCCCTTCTGAGCCTTCTCGTCGCCCATCGTCACAGGATGGGATGGGCAGCTTCTGCACAGTGTCCCCGCTGCGGCCGATCAGATCAGACACCGGAGCATTTTCTACTAGACTGTCCAGCTCTACACTTTCAACGAGTGAGCATGCTAAGGTCCATCCGCTCGACGATACAACCGTCTCTGCACTGTTTGCTCTCTTTCGAATCGCCTGGAGGGTTGTTGTCAAGGCTGCGAGCTGTGGCTACCTATGTCAGGAGCTCAGGCATTCAAGTGTAGTGAGATTTCCCCCTCTCCTCTGCTCTCCACCTCGCCTCCTTTCCGGTGATTCATTTGTTGGCACGCAGTTAGTGGGCGTGTGTGTAGTCGCAGATGAAGTTGTAGTTGTAGTTGTGTTGATGCCAGTCACTACGGATGTCAGTTGATGTATTGGTTGTATTCAGTTGTTGTATTGTTTGCTGTGGGCGCATGACTGTGGGTCGCGGCCCCAATAAGAAAACAATTCAATTCAATTCCTCCGCCTCCACCTGTCCACTTTTTGAAAATTCTCGT
This sequence comes from Lithobius niger, assembly GCA_023313725.1. NCBI lineage: Eukaryota > Metazoa > Arthropoda > Chilopoda > Lithobiomorpha > Lithobiidae > Lithobius > Lithobius niger. The sequence continues at coordinate 38,700 of JAHWFP010022098.1, read as the reverse complement.
GCGCAAACGAACTCTAATAAGCACTGCCTGCCGGCTGTGCTAATAAATTCATGATCACGTAGACACCTATTGTAATGATCGAACGTAACAGTACCCTGTAAAACAGACCGCTGACCCCCCTTACCCACTTTCTTGACAGTATTATTACAAGTGTAACAATACAATTTACTCTTCAAACCAAAAAATGAATACAAGGGATGGCTCGTTGGGTAGGAGCTAGTATCAAAAAGATGTAAAAATGGAGCAACGTCAGCGTACACATCGTCAGTTTTGATTTCGTAAAAAAAAACTATCAGTGTCGCTTCCTAACAATCTACAATCTTACCGTATTTGTCTAACATGTAGTCATAGTGATGAGAATACATTACCAATTTACTTAATTCCAAAACAGTACAGCCAAGAAAAACAAGTTTGTTCAAAGTAACAGTTTGTTTACGCATTTTGAAAAGCATCAAGTTATCGTCCAAAATATCGAAATACTCGACCGTAGGCTTGCTCATCAATTTGAGAGACTTTTTCATGTTAGTACTCACTTTCACATTCATGTACCGCCTTACATTTTGAATGGCTTTCCCAAAATTGAATTATTCGCCAGCTTGTAAAAAGACCTCTCAAATTCACTCTTTGCCTTCTTTCGTTTCATGCTGTTAAAATTAATGTAAAGGGACAACCAAGCCTTCTCGGTAAATTTAATGCCAGAATGAATTTTCGTGACTTTAAGCCCTTTCGAAACGTACATCAAATTCTTGTAATAACAAATGTACTCCTTACGTTCATTCAAATGAGGAACTAATTTTTGACCCTGAACGTAAGGGCCTTGTTTAGCAGCCTGTTTTCTGTTAAAGGGAGACAACATATCTTCAGTTATCACCACATGCTCGGGAGCCAAAGGATAGGCACTATGTGAATCGTGTAAATTGTCTGGATACTGAATGTCAACCTTAACTATACAAGGAGGCAAAGAATTCAAATCGAGCAAAGCGAGCTCTCTTTCTGTTAACCACACAAAACCCGAATAAGGCAATGACATGCTCAAACAAAAGCCGTAAATTATTGGCATCAATGTACATGAGTTAATTGCGTTCAGCATCAGGATTGTAATTTGACACCAAAGGATTATTGGCACGGGCGCACCGTTTAGATATTATGCTAACACCATCTCGTATAGCTGCAGTGAAGTAATTGTACATTGTTACATCTTGCAACAATTCTAACTGCTCACCTGTCATTGTAACCAACAATAGTTTAACTTCCCAACAACTGGTTCGTTTACTCAAATAAATCGGAAAGACATTTTTGTCTTCGTACCCATACAATAAAATGCACAAGTTATTTCGTGATTCAAATTTTGCAATCTCACTTGTAGGTGTAGGAAAGGAAAGCTCGCTAAAATCCAACCATTTGACATATTTATGATAATGGCTTACCCTATTGACGTGATTTTCTACAGGGTACAAAGCACCTAAGATACTGTACATGAAACACTTATTGTCATCGCACAAAACATTCACTACAGCACATTTATCATTCAAAAATTTGTCAAGTACTACATTTCCACACCCGCCGCTTAAAGGTACATACCTTCCCACGTGGAAGTCACAACCGTCGATCCTAAAAACAACCCAACCCAAACCATGTTTCTGAAAGCGGTCCAATTGATCTAGAATTTTACCAATGGCAGTAATTAACTCTTCCTCTACAAATTCTGAAGGCAGCAGTCGATGCGCACCACTGCACAAATAGACGAGCATGCGTTCAGTTTCTCCATCAAAACGTATTTTTTCCAAAACAACGCTGATGCAGAGCAGAAATTTAAATTGCCCCATCTGTACGAGTAGAGAGGAGAACAAAGTCAAAAAGTATCGTCTCGCATTCTTCAAATAGTCACGAGCCTCGCGTATCGCTGGACAACGTGTACGAAAACCTTTTGAAGTATGACTTAAATGCCGAGGCCTCTTCCTTGAACACTGGTGGCTCCGGTGGTGTGAGCCTCGATGCTGTGATGCAGGAAAGCATCGTGCGTCGGGAATGTATGCCGGCAGACGGGGCATGTGACAAGGTGTAGCCTGGAGTGTCGTCTTAGGTTGATGTCGTTTGCTAAGGACCTATGACACACATCACAAACGTGATTGCGTTCATGGAAAGCCCTCGCGTGATGGGTCAGGAGTGCCCTTGTCCCGTCCGTCCACCCGCACTGCCCACACATGAACATCAGTACACCTGGAGAATAAAAAAGCAACATACACAATAAATAAAAATTACACAAATTTATTTAACATAAAAATAAAGTTACAATATGAACTTATTGACATAATCGTAAACATGTCATTCTACATCAGGTTTAACACTTAAAAATTTAATAATCTGAAGAGGTGAAGCCCCTTCACAACGTTTTAAGATATAATAAATACAAAAATGACCACAAGTTTTCGTGTTAAAGTCTTGAAGCTTTACAGTATTGTACCACCACTTATCTCCATTACACCTCTTTTTTAAATGTTTGAGCAAAGTATTTGTAAGAGGTAACAATCCAAAACTATCAAAGTATTCGCAGTCGCCCAAAACTACCCAATGACTGCCAGGTTTGTCACATTTGTCGAGGTTAACGACAGACCAGCCTGTCCCTTCCAAAATATGATTAGAATGGAACACACCTTCAAAATCACTACACAACGGACGCAATATATCATCTATTTGTTTCGTATTCATTCTGTAGAAAATACGTTTCGTTTTTTGTCAATTTCCAACAAAGCTTCTTTTTCATCCAAAAACACAACAGGGACGTTTGAGCCAAGTCAGTAGAAAATTTCAAGTCGACACGCACGATGCCATTGTTAACTAAAGACACGTGAGTAGGATCGTTGGAATTTTAGTCGGCCGTCAAATCAAAACAAAACAATGTCTTACTGGTCGACTTGAAATCAGCGTAAGAAATGACCACACCAGTATCGTGGTACTGTATTCCTAGTCCTTCGTACAGCGACATGTAAACTTACTCATATTTATTGTCAAAATCACAAGTTAGAGGCTTCGAGTTGTGCATTACACCGTCGACTGACAACGCTAGCGAAGTCAAACCAAAATGTTCAAAGAAAAAAGGGTCGTTTGAATACACACCATTGAAGGCTGCATGTTTAACTAATCCTATAGTAACTCGACTCGGAACGTCTCCGTTGAAAATATTGTCGATCGTTGCGCTGCGTGTACCTCGCAATAAAGTGTGATTCTTAAAATCAGTTTTTCTGTAAGGATATTTTGCAGAGGAAACTGTACTGAGTGTTCTGGCGTGACCTAGTAGAATAGAGGGGGAGGGGATAACCTTGTGAATGTATACGGCTGCATCTAACGGAACTATGACGGGTGAGAGGGCGGCGGTTACACCAGCGGCATTTAAATACATGCAGAATTCAGCACGTTGAGGCACGAATCTAAATTTCAGTTCAGTATTATTTAGCAGAAGTCGTGACTGGTTTACTAAATCGTGGCTGACTCGTCCTATGAGATCAACCTCAGCCCCACTCGCCGTCCTGTTCTGTCGTGTGGTATAGGGTGCAAAAAGTGAGGATTCCAAAAGAGTCTTTTTTGCTTCACTACCGTAATTTAGAATAATCTTCATGAATGCTTTGTATCCGTAATGGTCGTTGGTACCAATAGCCAGTTTACCGTTCAGACTGATGTCAACTTGAGAAAAAAGTCCGTGCAACAACAAATCGACGGGTCCCATCAGTTTACTTTCGTCTGCGGTATAGGCCGAACCATCGGTCGATTTTACAATTTCTACACGCATGTAAATTAACGTTTGTGATATATCGATGTAATCGTTGGATCCTGGAACCAAAAAATCGATTACTTGATTAGCACCTATAGTCGCTACCAGTCGATACTCTACCATTTTAGTTTTTTGAACCGATAACTGAATGGGGCTGACGCTGAACAAATCTAAATTATTCAGCAGACACTCGCACGAATTTGGGTGAAGGTACGCCATACTGACCCACCTGACGTAAAATGACACTGAAGGGATAGGCAGTTATATAGGCAGGCTTAACCAAGAACGGTTTTAGGCTTCGACGCCTTCTTTCTTCATTTTTACAACACTTAGTTTTAGTTTTTGAAGCTTTTCTTTTATGTTTACGACCACTCCCTCGTTGTTGCAATCTTCTTCCAACTTCGCTCATGACGTCACATCCAGCTTTTGTAAACCTGTCACGAGATGCATCTTTCCACGACTTGCTATTCAGCACGTAGGAGCCTATACCGACGCCAGTAGAGAGAGCCGTTCGTCCTAGAAAACTGCCTATCCCCTTTAAAAATGGCATAGCCATTCTTCCCAAGCTAGACAAGATCGACCCTAATCCGTTTCCATTCTGTGCTCGTGTCGACCGTAGTACACGTGTATACCCCTACCCGCCTGGTTTTGGTAGTACTGCGTGTAAGGACAGCCTTTCATGATGTACGATCCATGTGTGTGGGGGAGGGGGGAGCGCGAGCTTACTTATAGTCTACGAAAGGCTTTTTTTATGGAGGTGCAAGACAACCACCGTCCTCCAATAATCACCAAATTCTATAGGCCTCCCAGAATCATCAGCTAACAAAATTTCAACAAATTGAAAACTTTCTTTTTGAATAGGAAAATAGTACAACCTATTAAACTCAATGCTGCAAACTTCCCCGGTTAACCACGAACCGGTACGATTATCAATAAGGGCACTTTGTAGTCACCCACGTGATTAACTTGGATTATATTGGTATACACGTATATACTGTCTACAGGAGTATTAGTTGTTTCCATGACTGGTACCAAGGTTTCAACTGAGTGCTCCACAACATCTGGAAGCATTTCAAATTTGGGAAGCCAAAATGAGAATCTAATTTAGGTCCCAAATAAAGCCACACGTACCATTCTTCGCCTTCGTAATTACGAATATTAAACGTGTGTGTACTTTCGTCGTACAAGATGCGTGGGTCCTCAGAAGTCTTCATATGATCGCCGTCGGGCAATTGCTTTTTTAGGTCTTGAATGTCGAGATTGATACGGTTCATTAATTCCTTGTAACTAGAGTATCGTTTCGTGCCCTTAGTAAAAGGTAAAATTGCAGTACTTTCGATAGGACTCAAATGGCCTCCCTCCAACAATCTTTCCTTCCTTTCCGTAAAGCTGTACTCCTCGTCAGCACTTTTTAAAATAATTGCAGAATCTTGATTTATTGTTATTTGGAAACGAAATTACGCACACAGCCACTTCGTAGTCACGGGACAGATTTAACGGTGTTGACAATCGTGCGATGTATTTTTGTAGTGTATTATGTGGAAATATATCCATAGAAGAATTACTGGGGAAGGTTAAAAATATATCCTCACTCATCTTAACAGCTCCAGGTCAGATACCCAACTATTAAAAGAGCTCGGATAACCATACCATTTAACCAATACTCAGTGATGTGTCTTGGACCTAACACATTTCTAAGCTAAGCACTATAGC
>JAHWFP010022098.1:0-14960 GCA_023313725.1 Lithobius niger | reverse complement strand
CCCCCCCCCCCCACCCCCGGTCGCCATTAATAATGACCCATCCCTAAAGCTGATTAAGAAATAAGAACTACACTTCAGCACACTTCAGCCATAATTCAACTACTCTCAGTTAGGCTGATGAGACATTAATTACCTGCACTTCAGCGCAGTTCAGCCGTACTTCAACTACTCTCAGTTAGGCTGATGAGTAAATGATTAACTGCACTTTAGCAAATTTCAGCCAGATACACAGAACACTGTAATTTCAAATGGCAGCCTACGCCAATGCAGAACTCGTGGACATGATCGTGTGCTACGAAAATGTTCCGTGAAGCTCTTCGAATTTATGCGGAACGGCATCCTCAACAAAGGCATCCAACAATACGAACGTTCAACAGGACACTTGCTCGTTTCCTGGAAACGGGCAGCATTGTAGCCCGTCCTCGAACAGGTCGGCCTCGAATTTTTTATTTTTTTTTTTATTTCATTTACAGAGCGTAACGGCCTAAAACACCATGAGCTCTCTCTAAAACTACTTAAAACTACTTAAGACTAAAGACCTAAAGTTACAATCCGTCTATACACTCCACACTGCAACCGGCCAGCCGGGGAACAAGAGAGCACGAGATTGCAACAGACGACAACAATAGTGTTATGGTTCTCGCAGCAGTAGCCGAAAACCCGCATACCAGTAGTCGTGCAGTTGGAAGGGCACTTGACATCAGTCATCAGTCTGTCCTACGTGTCCTGAAGAGGACCAGTTTCCATCCTTACCATGTTCATCTTCATCAGGAGCTGCGAGCAACAAATTATGACCCCCGTCTGCAGTACTGCGATTGGTTCTTGGTAAGAACTACTGCTGACCCTTTATTTTTCAATCATGTATTTTGGATGGACGAGGCGCAATTCACACGGGATGGCATCGTGAATACGCACAATGTGCACTACTGGGCAGACGAGAATCCTCACTGGTTGCGAGAAGCCCGACATCAGGAACAATGGCGGTTTAATGTCTGGTGTGGGATCCTAAATGGCCACATCATTGGCCCAGTATTCTACGATGGAACTCTAAATGGGGAACGCTACCTTGAACTCATTGTAGATGACGTTGTAACTGACGTTATGGACAACCTGCCACTAGCGACGGTGCAGGCAATTTGGTACCAACTGGATGGAGCCCCACCCCATTTCCGTAGAACTGTGCGACAGCGGTTGGACGCTTTGTTCCCAGGACAGTGGATCGGTCGAGCTGGCCAAACGGCTTGGCCTGCTCGATCACCAGATTTAACTCCGCTGGACTTTTTCCTGTGGGGCTACGTTAAAGCCCAAGTGTATGAAACCCCCACAACAACAGCTGAAGACCTAAAGGAACGGATACGTGCAACATGTAGAGCCATCCCAGCAGCAACATTCGAACGGGTACTACATTCCACAACGTCACGGGCACAAGCATGCCGCAATGAGATGGGACACAATTTCGAGCACCTTCTTGATTGATTTCCATCTTATTTTTATTCCACACAAACGTGATGGTCCAAGTTGGGCCCTTAACCCCCCCCCCCCCCTCTTTGTTGGTCAAAATTAATTCTCCATTTCTGACTCAATAGTAGAGGTTACGAAAACAGCCTTCAAGTTGCAAGTTTGCAGCTTTTGTAGTTGTTTACAAAGTTATTTACAATTAATTTATTTACAAATTCGTTACAGTTATGTACGCCCATGTTATTTGTTTAGAACCCACTAATAACATGTCTGACCACATACCACACCCGTTGGTTCTGAACAATAAAATGGTGACAGAAACATTGTTCAAATTTCACGCAATGGAATACACAAAACTGGCTAATACCCGTAAAACAACAAACAAACATGAAACAAACAGCGTTGGGATAACTGTGTACAACAGACCGGAGATGCTACCTGGTCACTGCCTTCTAACCTTTCCATTTGCTTCACGGCTTGACAAGTAGCTCTTGCAGTGAAGTTTATGTGCAAAAATGTATTTTGCACATAACTCTGGCGTTTCTACATGGATTTCCATTCTGTTTCTTGGGTTGGCAGTTTTTAATGATTACCTACAACTTTCAAATTTACACTGATGGTCTACGGTGCTTCCTTTAGAAGTTAGCAACGCGATGACCTTGATGGAGGTCTTCAAGGTCATCGTCTTTACACTCATCTGAATCCCCGCTGTTTACTCATTATTACTATAAACTTGTTTTCAGGATATTTGACACCATCTAGGATATATTCAGGTAGGCCCGGCTTTTGGACCACCCTGTATATATTTTAATTGTGTATATATGTAAGCAAGTGTGTACTACGCCGTAGTATGTTATCTATTCCATGTGAGAAGGTCGCCCCTTTAGCGGGTGTGAATGTGTCGAAGGTCGCCCCTCAATTTAGTAGGGGTGACTGAGTGTCCAGGGATAGGCCTCCATTACAGAGACATCCTTTGTTGTACTTGCTGGCACTCTGTAAGCCAGGTTAGTGGCTCCACCGCCTAGGCTGATTGCCACACGCTCATTATCTCACCACTCAATCCCTGTGTCTGTCTGTTTGAGACCCACGCTCCTGGGAAGGGGTTCATACCCTCGCGACGTTGTAGCCTAGATGTTTAGGTTAGGTTGCCCCCAAACGCAGCAATGTTCAGCTACACAGCATGTAGTAATATTAGTGAACAAATGGGATCCTAAATCTGAAATTAATTCTTTTTTAAAGATTTTTGAATGCATCATGATAACTCAGAGAATTTCCAAGACAGAGTGGGCAGTAGGTTTACAACCCCTTATGGGTGACATTTTAGTTAAAGTTTGTGATCAAATGAGTGCTACAGAAATGCATGATTATGACTTAGTCAAAATTAAATTGCTTGAGAGGTTTGTACATACGAAAGAGTCAGTGCAATCCCAGTTTAGTGCTCTGGAAAAAGACCCAAAACAACAATTCCATGAACAAACTCTTTTCTCAATGGTTGTCTCTAACAGGTGTTAACGGTAGTTACGACAAACTAGTTAACTTGTTCTTACTTGAACAATTTATGAAGTCTTGCCCTGCGGGCCTTCGTAAATGGTTGACCGATCAGATTAACAAGCAGCTACAGTGACTACCTAGTTGCAACCGGTCTTCTGTACAGTTCCGCCACTACCAATGATGAGGCACACATCTCTTATCACATATTGCAACAGCACTCTCTATTATATAATCTAAAAGCCGTAACCATCAGAATTGGTGGTTAAAAACGTGTTAGCTTTTAAGCTTATTTTGCATTTTAGGCGTAATTGTCAGCTTTTAGGCCTCATTTTTACCTGTAGCTTTAATTTCGTAAGTAACAGAGAATGGAGATTTGAATTGTATAGTAAGCCTATTCATTTTTGCAAAACGGTGCACCTCCTGGCACACAGTTACAGTGTGACAACGTAACGCGCGCAACGTAGCCCATATATATTAGTAGTAGTAGGGACGTGACAGGAGAGATGCTGTTTAGTGCACACTGTTAGAGGCTAATAGTGCAAAAACATTTCAGTTCCAGCAACAAGCTGCATGTTGCACATGGAAGCTGAACACACATGGTAGTTTGCAAATCCACCAGGAGACACACGCGGAAGTGACGACGTAAGCCGTGATGACATCATCAAAATGGGCACCGTGCAATGTACTAAATCTCTGTTATCCTCGAAACTAATGATCAATCCTATCGTGCGACCTATTGTTGGAAAGAATAATTTCCTAATTTGCTGAAAGAAATGCCAGAACAATGTATGCCGTAAATCTTTTAGTTTCTGCGTAATTTGAAGGAAAACATACAATGACTGCTGTGTGACATACTAAAACCAGTCACCCAGAAGTAAAGTTAACAACCCACAAGTTCCAGATGTCGGTGCATGTTACAAGCACCTCCCCGTCGTAGCATCTGCTGCTACACGTACCAGTGTGTTGCAAACGGCATATCCAACACCACTCAGGCATCAGCCAATGTGAAATGTATACTAAATACCGGCCTGTGAACACCATTTTGTTCTATACTTTCAAACCACAACATCACCATGTCCGTAGTTCATCTCCATCTACGGCAAAACAACGCTCCAAAACGGAGAACCATGCCCTACCTTTCGGCTTATGAAAACCAGTCTGCTTACTGACCCCTTCATTCCCACCTCCCCCACATAAAGGAATGTAATTTCCAGAATGCAAAACTATGAAGGTATGAATTGAATTAGTCATTTTATCCATAAAAACTCCAAAATACCAGATTGGCCTGGTTGATTTTGGTTTCTATTGCCTTAATGAAAATATACATTACCTGATTTTTAGCATTCTCCTTCCGCATATGCTGTGCGTTCTAGAGATTAAAGTTTTTGAGCTGCCTCGGAGCCGCTACCCATTGTGCAGGCATCGGCACGTGGCGACAGTGGCGACACAGAGGGGCAGGGGTGTCGGCACGTGGGGTTATGGAGGGGGGGACCCCCCCTCCAATGTTGGCAAATTGCACGAAAAGTCGGCAATTTTGAGCTTCGTCGGCAAAAATGTGTTGCTGAAAACCTTTTTTTCCCCCAAAACTACGTTACGGTATAACACGTGCTTGCTTTCAATACAATAGTCGCACATGAGGAAAACGACGGTATATTAAATTTCTTCAGGCAGCATTATCTGTGACATTTAATGGGTTTCTAACCCACCTACGAGGAAATTATTGTACCCACTTCCCCTCCCTCCACACCCTCAAACGCATTCGGCACTTCCCCTATTCCAGCGACTACATCCCAACCAAGGGTCATTCAGTCAGTGTGTTCAGTCAGTGTGTTTAAAATGCAGAGAGAAACGTTTGATGACGATTACCGAAAAATACAGGAAAGGAGACGCAACAGCGGCACCAAAGTAAGGCTGAAGCTTGCTGGAGCACCTGAAAACCCAATTATAGTGGCCAAAGCTAGGAAAAAGAACAAGAAAAATCGGCAGATCTTGTTGAAGGTTTAAGCAGAGGGAGAAAATGAATTAAATTAATGATGTCGGCAATAATTAAATAAATAGACAGTAAGTCATCCTTATGCCAGGGATCTGGTGATGGACTGGAGTGCCAGTTCGAATCCGAGGCACGTCACTAGAATGAAACGTAAGTGTATAAAGATGGCTTACTGTACTACATTATTCTATGGTATAATTTTCGCTGAAGGCTTATATCCAATTGACCAACAATAACTGCTAGAGTAGTACGTGCAATAATTTTTGTACTCGAATGCACGTAAACTATTTAATCGGCACAATGACCAAAAATTACCGGTCTTCTTGAAATCACGACAACTTCTTTAATATTGTTTTCTTTCCCATAATTAACTTGACTATCATTTGCCTTGTGATCCCGTTTTGCCGAATAATATTTTCTTCCAAAATGACGTGCCTTTCTTATGCTGCCGCACTCACTGCGGCTAAACATATAAATCAGATACCGCATCTAATCCAAAATGCCTCCCAATTAGGAATGCATCTTTAACTTCTTCAATCCTAAATTTTTAAAGAATTTGTTGATTCGGTGAAACGGGGTTCGGCGAATCGGGAATACACTGTGCATGAAGCTTAACCTTTTTATTTGTTACGAGAAATATAATACAACCAGTTTGTATTCGATTTCTATGTTTAGGTTAGACATCGACTTTGTTTTTGTTGACACAAACAAGTAATTTGTACTTCGTGTCATCATAAAAATCAAAAGAAAAAGAAAACTTGATACAATTTTTAAATCGCTCACTAATGTACCTCTGTTTATTGTTAAAGATTGGATCATTTCACTAGCAGTTTCTTTAAGTGGATGAACTAAATTTTGAACTTAAAGGTGTTTGCTTTTATTAAATTACATCTCTTCAGAACCACGATTTTAAAATTTTTTTTGGGTTTTGGGGTGTTTTAGGTGTTGATTTTATAGTAATCTGCAGGTAGGGGGGGGAGGGGTTGTGATGTTTAGCTTCGACTGAGTTATCGCGATTGTTGGGACTGGAAGCTTGGCAGCCTTTCTTGTTGGAATGAGAATACTACTCGGCAAAGGTGACACTTTTGTGCGAACGGTGTGATTCTACCATTTTTCGTTTGAGGTGAAGTAGATCTGTTTCAGCCAGAATGTCTATAAAAGATAGCAACCACGGGCTAGGGGCAAAAAAAAAATCCTATGTTACGGCCTAACCTAACCTAACCCAAACGTCTACGCCCTCGTTACAGGACCACCCACATGTCAAAAACTCACCCGCAGCACGAGGCATTCCACCTTTGGTGCATGCAATCATTTCGTTGCGTTGTTTTTTATTATTATTATTATTTGTTATATACGGTTGTTGAAGTGAAACGAAACTGCAGTCAGCACTCTTCGTAGTGTTAAACCATTTATTGATATCTAATCTTCGCACTCAGAATAAAATTATGTTAGATCACATACACAAGAAAAAAACGCAAGGAATACAAGAAAAAGGAAAGAAAAACAAAATATAAAGTGTAAAAGTTTGTATCATGATAAACGAAGTTTTTTGGCGCGCGTTTTATAAAATACAGATTTTAAAAAACGTAAAATAAGACAGACTACTTATTTTTTTATTTGCCCCAAAAAATATCGCGATAGTAAGGAACGTCCTCAATAATGTGTGCAAGAGTAGTAGAAATAGCTGGGCACTCGTAACCAGGGTTGAATGATATAGGCATACACATGTCTTATGGGTTGCTATGTTTTCCTATGACAGTTGAGTGTTAATGGTCGAGCATGTCAGCCACTTAATGAAATGAATTAAACAGTTTACAATTGTGCTGGCAGATTGCATAAAATGACCAAAAATGGCTAAGGAAATTACGATAAATCAAAAGCTTCCGGACCCCACTGGGGGAGCTAACAGCGCTCCCGCAGACCCCCTAGCTTCTAGGGAAAAGTCGGCACATCTGTCTGATTCTCCCCCCCCCCCTCCAATTTTTGGCCTTCGCTACACCCCTGCAGAGGGGACTAGGGTGGGAATAAGGTAGCGTATTTTCATTAAGGCAACAGAAACCAAAATCAACCAGGCCAACCTGATATTTTGGAGTTTCTATGTGCCATGAAAATAGCCATTACCTGATTTTTAGCATTCCACAGACCTCGTCAAAGGTGGTGGCACCACATGATGGAGCCCCTTGGGTAGCGTGCAGGTCCCCTGAAAAGACAGGTGTTCACAAATGATCAGGAGTAAGAAGTGGTGGAAAGAAGGATTTATTGCTTAAGGGGTTACATTAGCTGTTTAGCAGCCACAAGGGGACTGATACGGTATAGTCCGTCCTCCTGGGTAGATATGTTTCGTAGGCAATGAAATGTGAACACAGTCGGACTCCTCCAGAAAGCAGCCTCCATGATGTCAGTAATGTGGACGTTGCTGTGGTGGGCCCAGGAGGTCGATATGGTATGAAGTTCGTGAGCGGTGACACGTATGCCTTGGTCGACACAGTTGATGTCTAGCCCTTTGTACGCGTCTAAAATTATCGTCTTTATCCAAGTGGTGAACATTCATGCTGAAGTCTCTCCTGATGCAGTTGCGAATGGCAGGAAGAGCTGAGAGCAGCCGCAGCGTATCAGTTTGGACTTCTTGAGGTAAAAACGGATGGCCCGAACTGACCAAAGAGACCGCTCGGGCTCATCGCCAAGGATGTTGGAGAGAGCTGGAATGATAAAGGGATGAGACCACTCGCAAGGCTTTTGTGTGTTGGCCCAGAACAATGACCAAGGAGTCAGGGTGATTCCAGAGAAGTCTTAAAGAAAGAAACAGTCTGCGCCATGGCAGAAAGAGCTTGTAATTCACTGCAATGGAGATATGCAGCCAATGTGACAAGGAAGACCATCTTGCATGTCGGGTGGCTCAGATGACAGGACAAAAGGGGCTCGTAGGGGGCCGAGAGAAGGGACGTAAGTACAATAGGTAAGTCCCAATCTGAGAACAAGCGTCGGATTATCGGTCGCTCTATCTCGAAGGATTTGACTAGTGCAGTGATGCGGAAGTATCCAGAAGCGTTGAGATTCCAGCAGCCTTGAACACTGTGTTCAGGGCAGGACGGTATACAAGGATAGTAGACCCTAGAAGACCTTCGTCGAAGAGATCGTTTAGAAAATGCAAGAGTTGCGGAAGAGAGGGACCGACAGGACTGATCTGCTGTGGGACACATCAACGAATCCGTCATCGCCAGTGGCTGTCGTAGATCTTGTTGGTAAAGGTTCTGACTACCTTGGAAGCAATGCAAGGGCCTGTTCTGGAGAAGCACCTACTGTCTCAAGCAGTTTGACGATAGTAGCCACACGTGTAGTCGGAGTGACTGTGGGCGATGGTGGAGCACAGTTTTCCGCTGCTGGGACAACATGTCTGGTATGTCCGGGAGACATCGTGGCGAGTCTTCCAAGAGGGTGATTAGGAGAGGAAACCAGGTGGCCGAAGGTCAGTTGGGTGCAATTATGATGAGCGAGCAATCTTGCGTAGGGCCAAGGGTAGTAGTTTGGGTGGCGGGAAGAGATATCAGAAGAGACAATCCCAGTTAAGAGCCAGGGTGTCCACGGCCCAAGCCCAGTCATCGGGGACAGAGCTGACGAACTGGGTAAGTTTGGCATTGAGCTCGCGGCGAAGAGGTCCAAGAACAGTTGCCCCCAAATCTCGAATAGAGATGTGCAGATGGATGTCTTGAGTATCGATTCCCCTGCTGGTCGGGAGCTGCGGGAGAGGGAGTCCGCAATCATGTTGAATCTTCGCCCTGAATGGAAAGTGGGAGTAAAACCGTTCGAAGAGTTATGCAAAGGCTGAAGACCGGATGTGACCTGGTGCAGGGATCGGGATTTGGTGCCTCCCCATTTCTGGAGGTAGGCTATCGCATTCATGTTGTCGATGTGAACCTGCACTGTTTTGCCTTTTACAAGACGTTGAAAATGCTGTCGATCGATAAAGACCGCCCGGAGCTCGAGAATGTTGATGTGGTACGTGGTGCCTGTCGCCAGGTCCCGGAAACCATCCGATCACTGATATGCGTGCCCCACCCTTGCAGGATTGTGTCGGCGAAGAAGTGAACATCTGGAAGGGCTCGTGAAGAAGAACAGTCTCAGTGAGGTGGAGAATGTCCATCCACCACAGGAGTGCGGCAAACGGGAAGGTACGTGAAGGTCGACATGTCAAGACGACATTCAGAAGTAGCTGGTCAGCCCATTCGTCGATGTGGAAGTGGTGGAGAGGTCGGACCATCCATCTAACGTAAGGGACGAGCAGTGCTACGCAGTCCTAGAGATCCGATGAGAGAGATCCGATGATAAGGTGTAGGCCGGCAATTGCAGGAAGGCTCGTATCTTGTTGAGGAGGACTACCAACCTTTTTGGAGAGGGGATGATAGAAGCCAGGACAGGTCAAAATAAACACCAAAGAAGACGAAGGTCTGGGACAGGGTAAGGCGGGATTTGGGCATATTGACACCGAATCCCAGGCGACCAAAGAGATCCAAAGTGAAGTTACGATTGAAGCAAAAATAAACTTCACTTTGTCGACTGGGTTCAAACCAGCAACAGCTCCTCAACTTGGTCTACTGCCTCCCTTCTTGACGAGGGAAATTTTAGGACTAAATGTGAGTCTACTAGGCTAAGGATTGCTAGGGGTAAGTTCGGGCCTAACTCGGACTTTGACTTTTCTATCATGGTGTAAGTTCATTGAGTTTGGGTGACAGTTTTGAGAAATTTGGTTGTTAACTAACTTGTGACATGTGACTTTCTTGCAGTAACATTTACTGTGGAACTTTGGTTGGTGAGAGTATGCCCCCCACTGCAAACCTAATTCCTCCTTAGCACCTAAGTAGAGTAAGGACCAAGGATAACGTAGCTTCGCCGTATTAGTTAGCAAGATAACAGCTACACCTCGAAGATAACCGCATAGGAGGCTGCATAGTATGTCAGCCCCACCCAAACCCTAACCTAACCTTATTCAGTCTGATCTCTCTCGCTGCCGTTTCCGGACATGGTTCGCCCGGGCTTGGTTTTGGTGCAGAAAAGTTAGGACCGGCTTTAGGACCAGCGTTAACATGCTGAGAGCTGTGTTTAGTCCGAACGGAAGACAAAGGAACTCGTAGACCATACTGTTGTAGATAAAGCAGAAGAGGTGGGCTGACGGGGGCATGAAGCGAAATGTGGAGATTGGCATCCACAGAGGCGGACTGGTAGCCAAAAGACGCAGGTAGCACTTCCAAGGGGGCACTCCTTGGGAGAGGGCGACATCGATATGACTCCGGGAAACCTAGTTAGGGGGTCTGGGGGAGCGTTGTGAGCTGAATGTGGACATTTTATACTATTTTAGTACTTGTTTCTGGCTTCCAGCGAGCACTAACGAGCAAGAAATTGTCAAACAAATTTCGGGGATTATTCTTATTCGTTCTTCAGGGTGACAGGTTTCGTAAAAACTTAATTGTGACTGCATCATGTTTTTTAAATTTAAATTCAACCGAGTTCAGTTTAGAATTATGTAAACAGGCTGTAGCTAGCCATTGGTGATTGTGGCTTGGCGTAAGTGTACATTTTTTTTACCTTTAGGCTATAATGAATGACGATGAACTGGTATGTGCAATCATGGGCAATAGGCAAGGGGTTGCCTCTCCCATGCCAGAAGCAGACAATTGCAGTTACTTTCTGTGTAGTAAGTTCTACAATTCCTTGCCCATAGAAATAAAAAGTTTGAGTGAGATGTCATCATTTAAGATACATTTGTTTAGGTGGCTACTTCATCTAAACCCGTCTACCTTAGACAATTTGTTCATTGTTTGTGACTTAACTTTTTCTAAATTTAAATATTATGTTTCATTTTGGATTTTCGTTTCTTTTAGCAGTATATTGTGCTATTATTGTCTGTTAAGACTATACTGTTTTCTTTGGATTACTCATGTCCTTTTTTTTTGTTCTGACTTCGCAAATTTACCTAATTTGTCTTTATGTTTTCATTGTTGTTATTTCATTGTTATACATAATATATATATTTTTTTTCCTTATTAAAACAGTTTCTCGCAAGTAATCCCTAGTTCTGACTGTAGGAAATATATTTCCTTTGTGCTTGTTTGATATACATTTTTGTGCGGCCCCAATCCACATGCTGCATCTGCTCTTGTGGTATGTGGGTTTGTCACTTATATGATTGTCCTTGTACATGCAGCTCCTAAATATTACCAATAAACTCAAGAACTCAACAAATTTTTAAAAATGGACTATCGAAGGGTGAAATATATTGAAATCTTTTGTTCAGTTTTATCCCAAACGACTAGTCCTAGAAGTTTTATTGCAAAACTTCCACATTTTAAAGAAACAACATGTTCCAGTTTTCAAAAAAACAAAGCGTCGAAAGATGAAAAAAATGACAAAACCCTTTCTCATTTTTGTCAAAAACAACTGTAGATGTGTTGGAGAAAAGCTTCCACATTTGAAATCGAGATGCGCTATTTTAATTTTGTTTTCCATTGATTCAGGGGATCTTAGGTTAGGGTCCCCCTTCTTCTCCCGTCTCTCTGGCTCTGGTGGCGGTGTGTTGATTTCAAGGCCAGCTGCCCGGTTAGCTGAATCAGCAGCCCCGTGAATGACCAGTCGTGAATGAGCCGTGTCGCGTTGCATGGGCATGGCAGTACGGTCACAGTGTATGCAAGACAGCTGAAGGGGGTAAAATTAATACAGTTTCATGATAACGATAGCTATCTGCCTGCACTCCGAGTACTCCGATGCTGTACGGAAGATTTTAGAATTCAATTTAGATTCAAAACAATAAATAACTCGACAAAATCAATATATTTTTTTACATGTTTTTTTTTATTAAGGATCGGGAAGCTGGCCGATAGAGGGGGGAGTTAGCCGACGGCATGGGGCGCAGGTACCATTTAGACCTGGGCCAGTCCACCTCTGGGCATCCACAAGATCTATAGAAATTGTCCAATCTCAGTGTAGGAGTGAGTGACGAATCATTTGTACGGTCGCCATCTGGAAGTGGGGGTTTTGATGAACTGATTCAAAGGACGAAGGTTGAAAATTATCTTTCCCTAATTAGCCAATGAGGACTGACGTCTCCAGTCTCCTTAGGAAACAGAAAAATGGGGCTGTAGAAAACTCTGGCTGGTCTGGATCAGGAGTGGCTCTTATAGCACACTTTGTTAGAAGACCGGAAATTTCGGTCGACAGGAAAACGGAGAGGCGTGTTGCCTCGTTCCAAGGGAGAACTGCAATGGAGGCTGTCGGTAGAAGGAAGGAGTGGAACCCGTGGGCAACAATGGCAAGCATGGTGGGATCGGAAGTGATGGTTTGCCACACAGGAAGGAAGAACCGTAGGCGGCCTCCCACCGGCTGAGGAGTAATTGTCAACGGGAAGGTTTGAAATGCTACCAGGGATAGAGGACACATATCGACTGCGATGGTCGGGTGTTGTGCTATGGCCATAGGGGCAACTGCGTCTGTGCCCCTAGCCACTATTCTGAAAGGGCGAACGTGCTCTTCGAGGCGGAGAAGGCGGCTTGTCTTCTCGATGTACTGGTGGTGGAACCCAGTCTTCCCAGGGATCGCTGGAGGCCTGGTATCCTGCCGGTCGCTCTTGGTGAGAGGCCTTTGGCTTGGTCGGTTTCGGTTTGCATGTGATATCCAGGTGAGGGGCGAGATTGGGGATGAGGCCCCGAAATAAAGTATCGGATTCGTGGATCGGTTGGTTGCGGTGCACATGTCAGGTGGAGTCATGAAGATTAGGGGCTGTATTGAGGATGACATCCAGGAGTAACAGCATAGAATTGAAGAGGGCCCGCGTGAGCCAATTCATGGAGAGGAATGTGGCGAAATAAGACTTGCAGAACACTTGGCTAATTAGGGAGGCCAAGTTCCTGGTTTTGTTGGGGGAAGGATCGGTGGAGAGCTTCTTACACAGGGCATTGGCGGCAGTTAAGGACATCTACCTGGGAGGCCCCCCAGAGGCCTAGTCGTAGGAAACGGTCACTGTCCCGAAGGAAAGAGAGGTGCCAAAATCCATATTGACGTCCGCTGTGAGGAACTCGGACTGAGGGTATATATCGACGCTCCGAGAGTTAGCAGCACATCCCAAGTAGGACGAAAGAAGGATTCCCATCCTGTTCGAGGTGGTGGATGATCCTTATCCAATTCCAACGGTGCACCATTACCCAGGAGGACACCGTCCACACGAAGCAGGGTGGTGATCAGCGTCGTAGATTAACCGAGAACCGGGTTTTGTCAAGGAAGCTGGTCCAAGACCCGTAGAAAGACACCGTTTCTTGCAAGGCTCGGTCGCTTGTAGCGAAGGTTTATATAGAAAACAGTCCGTGATAACGTCTTCACCTGTTTTCAAGAGGTCCGGTAGAGGAATCTCAAACGGGTCCGGGTCGACCTTCTGGTCGAAGTGAGTGTGTCACGATGGTGTATCGAGCTGAGGCGACCGAGGGAGGAGGAAGACAAATGATGACTGATCTTAAATCGCCTGATGTGGTCGGGGCGGCCGAGATGGTCGCGGAGGAATTACATGAGAGACTGATAGGTCCAACCGCTAGGAGGAACCGAACTCGTCAGCAGGAGACGGATGGATTTTCTTTATGGTCGAAGCGACCCAGTCATCTATGAAATGAGTGGGTACCAAAATGGAGGGCGAAGCCGGACACTTGGGGGAAGTTTCCTTGGCCCGAAACAAGTCATCCTGCAGGGACCGGAGGTCCATGGTCGGATGAGGTTGACCACGAGGAAGAGGAGAGGTGGTCGCCATATTGAAAGTGAGATTGGTAGGAACAGAAAGTCCATGACTGCGAGGGACCATTAACAGGGACCATAGGAGACAAGGCACCTTGCTCGGGCAACCGAGGACACGCCGCAGACAAAGTCGAAAATTCCGGCAAAGGGGGGGGGGGTCCACTGGCAAGTGGTCCGCAGACAATGAAGGCGTGGCCCATCCTGGCCAACGGTACCCGAGGTGTGCCTTTAGCACGAGGCATAAAGAGAATTTTGGAGTAGCGGAGTACACAAACGAGACGTACAGAAATAACGTCTTCCACCAACGCTTATATAGACGGAGGCTGTGCAGTACACCTGCACAGTGGGTAGCGGCGCCGGGACAGATCAAGAACTTTAATCTCTAGAACGCACAGTGTATGCGGAAGGAGAATGCTAAAAATCAGGTATTGGATATTTTCAGGGCACATAGAAAACAATTTTTGTGAGTGCTTGTGTTGCTACTAGTTAAGTACACTTATTTTTCACAATTATTCTTTTCAATTTGCGATAGTTTACGATGGTTGTGTGTGCAGCCACCATCTTTGCTTCAAGTGTCAAGTGAGAGACACGTGTGGCATTCAGCATTTCGATTGGCTGACAGACAACTCCATGCATCCATCGAACAGATGTTCATAATTTTTTTTCAAAACGAGCCGGACACGCAACAGAGGCTCTGCGTTGTGCCCACATGCAACATTTAGACATTGGACGACGAACAAGACGGACAAAACGATGCGGTGTGGCATGACCTTAAGTCATGGCCTGGGTCCGGGCTTTTAGTCAAGTATGGAATGGGTATAAGGAGTGATGGACTCATTCCATAGCAACCGAGAATAAAGCAATGGTGACACTGGGAAAACATGGCGTCGAACCACAAGCTTCTTGTTTGTCGCTTAGGTTTAAAAAAAAATCCTGCATAGCAAGACAAACACAAGAACCAGAACGCATTCATTCAACAACTGGTTTGAAGTTCCATGTGTACTGGGCGATGTGTGTTTCTCCTTAATCTTTAAACAAAAGTACATGAATGAGCTTTAATGGAGCTTTAATGGAGCTTTAACCTACAATGGAAGAGAGCTAGTTGGCAGGAGTGCAAAGCCTCATAGTTCGCTACTCTGTGTAACATGGTTAGCTAGTTGGCTAATTAGAGGTGGGCTTAAAGGGCAATTACATCCATTTTGACATGCATGCTTTACTTTTGGATCACTTACACAATAACTAAACGCAAGAATTG
>JAHWFP010022095.1:0-12921 GCA_023313725.1 Lithobius niger | reverse complement strand
TATACAGGCACACAACACAGTGGAAAGAGACACACGGGAGAAAAACCATTTAACCGAGGCGAATATGGTATAGACTTTCCATGCCATGTTATAGGCTACCCATCTGCACACACACACACACGAGAGAAAGGCAGTACAATTGTGAATTATGTGGAACTAAATTTACTGCCGTTTACTGATAGTATTTAGGAAATACTTTAATTTACATTCAAACTTTAATTTACAAAAACACATGTCAAGTGGATTAACTTTAAGATTCCCAAAATTAAATTAAATCAATTATCGGTCATGGTATTTTGACATGGTTATGTTTTTGAAAGAGCGCGGTTTATATGGCTTTGTGGACAGCAAAAATTTAGAAGTCGTCAGAAGAGGAAAAAGCTCGTCAAGGTGCAACTCGACAATACAGATTCCAGGAGTCTCGGGCATTAGCAATGATCGCATTGGGAATTATGCCGATTTAAAGATTTTGATCAGAGCTTGCACAACCGCTAAAGATGCTTGGGAAACATTAAGTTGTGTTTTAACCAAAATCCCGAGCACCCATAGGACACCTTAGGAAGGAGTTTGTGTTAATGAAAATGCAAACAGATGAATCCATGGCTAAACATTTAGCAAGAATCCAGAATGCAGTCACCGATTTGGAGGATGCCGGCAACACTATTGCAAAAGAAGAGCGAGCCTACCAAACGATTTGTGGTTTACCAAGCGAATGGGATTCAGTTGTTGAGCGTATTTACATTTTAGAAGTTGACGAGTTTGAACCCAAAATAACTAAAGAAAGGCTGTTGACAGAATATGAACGTCGGAACCCCACTATCTCCAAAGTCGACTTGATGCAGGTGATGAGGTACACGCCATGCCAATGGGTTACAACCGACAACCTAGAAATGAAGATCAAAGGGATTGGGGTTGTCAACGCAACAGACGACGAGGAAGATCCAAGAGTCCATTTCGTCAGAAAACAAATAGGAAGAAGAATAACCTTATGTTTTTCCTGTGGTAAGGGAGGTCATTTCGCCAGTAATTGTCAAGATTCTACCAACCATCTGGGATGGGAAGGAAGACACAAAATAGAAGATGATGGTCATGCTTACTTCGTAGAAGCCAACGTTGCAGCGAAAACGGAAGCGTGCTGGCTACTTGATACCACAGCGACTCATCATTTCTGCAACAACAAAGACTGGTTTACAAATTTTCGTCAAGTGAATAGTAACCCAGCAGTGCTAGCTGAAGGCACATCGAAGGTTTCAGGAATTGGAATGTAACCTTCCACGTTTCTACAAGAAAAGGCACGCAGCCCATTACTTTGAAGGATGTGATGTACGGACCCAATATGAGGAGAAATCTGATCTCGGGATCAAAGATTGTTGAGCGAGGAAGCAAGATCGCAACCAATAACCGAGGCCTCATCGTACTTCATTCAAGAAGGACCATTGTAATGAAAAGGCCCATTAGAATAAAGATTCTTCGTCATAAGAGGACGTGTCGTTCAGAAGACATCCTTGAATCCATTGAAGCCTGATGGAGTGAAGACCAACAACAAGCCTCCACAAAGATCTACGTTCACGGTAGGGGTGGACAAGGAAGAGCCTCAAAGCCCTACAGCATATCAGCAAGGTACTCCAAAGGGGAATCAGGAGAAGACTCCTTGAACAGCCACTGACTTGTGGCACAATCGTCTAGGCCACGCAAGTGCGCAGCAGATGAAGAAGATGATTAAAGACGGCAAAGTTAGAGGTGTGAAGACATTGTCAGCCGACAATCCGATATGCGATGCATGTCGACTTGGGAAGTCCACACACCCGTAATGTGACTATTATGGAAAGAAGTTCCAAAGCGTCTTTGGACTTGGTGCATTCAGACGTTTGGGGTCCTGCATCAGTCACTTCTTGTAGCGGAGCCCGTTATTTTATTTCGTTCATCGACGATTACTCGAGAAGGTGAGCAATTTACACCATGAAGACCAAAGACGAAGCGTATGCCAAGTTTTAAGAGTTTCTGGCCACAGCGCAACGAGAAACTGAAAAAAAATTACGTCGTTTGAGAACTGACAATGGTCTTAAATATTGTGCGGGATGTTTTAACCAAGAGTTGACTCGTCTGGGAATACGAGCCGAAAGGACGAACCTTTACAGCACGCAGATGAACAGTGCAGCCGAACACCTGAACCATACATTGTTAGATGTCATAAGAATAATGCTTGTATCGGCAAATCTCTCTGGAGAATGGTGGGCCAAGATTGTTCGCACAGCATCGTACATCAAGAACAGAGTGGCACATTCGTGACTGAATGGCGATATACCGAACGCAATGTACTTCAAGAAGCAACCAAGTGTCAGACATTTGAGGAGAATTGGATCGTTGTGTTTCATCATGCATGATGCCCGAAGATCATGCACTAAACTACAACCAAGATCAAGATTGGGAGTCTTAGTAGGATATGCCATGAACACCAGAGGCTTCAGAGTATGGTGTCGTCCAGATGAAGGAAAGTTTGACGAGAAGCGGAATGGCAGTGAAGTCTTGAGGAACGCACAAAAGACTGATCATGTGGACTTTCTGCCAGAAGTCGCACCAAGTATGCCGAGTAGAACATACAACTTGTGTCCAAGACCTCAAGTGAATCCACAACAGAGAGCCACTACTCAACAGCAAGATCATGTGGTGGTCCAAACTGATGAAGACCCAATCGACCCAGTTGAAAAGTGTTCAGCTGGAACAGAACCGTCAACGAGACAGAAGAGTGACAAGGTATAAAGAGAAGCCGACTACCAGGGAGAAAGAGCCGACTCAAGCAGGGAAGCCAACTACAAGTCAAGCGATCCCCGTAGTAGATATTGTCCGTTCCCAAGGTCCTGCACCAGGATGGGAAAGAGAGGTGGCAATCCGACAATGACAAAGGAAAAGCTTATATCTATTATCGCTACGAAGGAGGCCCACGCCAGAGATCCTTAAAAAATGTAGGACTGTATTGTGTTAAACTACAGCTATCATTTGACGTCATTGCATTCGATTTTAGTACATGACCAAGAATCCAGTACCAGGTAAAGGAGAGCCGGTCCTTCCAAAGACCCCACCGCAAGCTGGAGCAGCTGAACGTCAAGTAGAGAAGGATAGCCCTGAATATAGAAGTACATCGGAGACGACTCCAACGTCCGATACCAGACAATCAGATAAAGACTACAATTGGTATGAAGAAGCATCTGATGCTGAGGAACCTGCACCACCCGGATTTGTTGAAAATCCAGAAGCCCTCTGTGCTGAAGTAAAGATTCCAGCCAGCTATGAAGAAGCCATGAAGCAAAAGAATGGAAGCAGGCAATGAACGAGGAGATGGATACCCTGAAGACCAGGGGAGTATACACCTCAGTCCATAAACCAGAGAACAAGAAGACCGTCGGGTCAAGATGGGTTTGCACAGTGAAGCGCAGGACTCGACAGGGAAGACAGCCCGATTCCGAGCAAGACTCGTTGCTCAAGGCAACATGCAGCGAAAAGCTTTCGACTACAGTGGATCCCACTTATAACGAACAACGAAATTTATTTAAATCCCCGGCAAAAAAGCATGTAAATTAGTGAACAAAAATTCGCATATAACGAATTTGCCTTTAACGAAATCCTGCAAGTAACGAACAAATTAAAACGCTGTTGAACAAAAAACAAGCATTTATAACGAACACGCCCCAAAAAAGAAATTCGCAATCAGTCGAGCAGTAACGTCAGGCAGGAACGCGATCGCCCAACTTCCCTCTTCCCTGTGTCTGAGTACAGCAGCCTGCCCAGAGCAAGAGCGCTTTGGTAAGAGGCGAGTCCATTTGGCGCTAGAGGTGTGGAGGGAATTGGTCGCTTACAACACGTGGCTGCCATCCCTATCGTGTACGCTGAGACTGTATTCGTCGTTCGTCATGGCGCCAAAACGAAAAGCTTCATCGTTGGAAGTTAAAATGAAAGTGTTGGCTGAAGTTGACAAAGGAAGAGTGAAGGGAGAAATTGCGAAGGAGTTCGAGATTCCAAACAGTACATTGTCTACAATAATCAAGGATCGGATGAAGATTGTGGAAAATTTTAACAGCGGTGCTACTACAGCCAACAGGAAGAAGCTACGTGGTTCTTTTTACTCGGACGTAGAGCAGGGGCTTTGGAAATGGTTTAAAGATGTTCGTGCAAGAAATGTGCCGGTAAGTGGCCCTATAATGAAAGTGAAAGCCGAGCAGTTGGCTGTGATCATGGGATACGAAAACTTTACAGCTAGTACAGGATGGTTGTGTCGGTTCCGGCTTCGTCATGGACTGTCTAGTCGCGCCATTGCTGGAGAAAGTGGGGCGGTGGATTTGGCCGCTACGGAATCGTGGCTTGAAAATAATTTGCCCACGTTGTTGAAGAATTATGAATTACGTGACATTTATAATGTTGATGAAACGGGGCTTTTTTTCAAAACTACTCCTGCTCCAGTTAAAAATGAAAAATGCTCCGGTGGCAAGCTGAGTAAGGACAGGGTTACAGTCTTATTGTGCACAAATATGGATGGAAGTGACAAGGTAAAACCTTTAGTGATCGGGAAATCTGCTAAACCACGATGTTTCAAGGGTGTTCAGCGTTTACCGGTAGACTACAAAAGCCAGCGAAAAGCCTGGATGACTGCAGATATTTTCCAAGAATGGGTGTTGAAATTTGATGACAGAATGACGAGAGAGAAACGGAAGGTTGTCCTTCTAATTGACAACTGCGGCGTTCATAACGTCACTCCCGTTTAAAGTCCGTAGAACTTAAGTTTTTGCATCCGAACTGCACTTCAGTGCTCCAACCGCTTGATCAAGGAATCATTAGATGCCTGAAGTTGCATTACCTCCACAAGCTGGTATTGAGAATATTACTCGACATTGACTTAAAACGCACCACCAAAATTGATGTCAAAATGGCTATTGACATGGTAGCTAGTGCTTGGGGAAAAGTGTCACCCCAAACAATTGCAAACTGCTGGCGCCATGCAGGCTTTACAAAAGAAAACTTGGTTGCCGACAATGCTCAGGAAAATGTCGACACAGATGAAGATGATGATGAAGATGCTTTAGCAGAACTTTGGCCTCGCCTAGGTGACTTGGTTAATGGCACAACTGTTGAAGAGTTTGTTGATGTTGATTCTGAAGTTGCAACAACACCAGAATTAACAGACGATGAAATTGCAGCCAGTGTAAAGGCAAATGATGGAGCAGCAAGTGATGAGGATGTAGCCAGTGATGAAGATGATGTTGAATTACCTGCTGTGACTACAGCCCAAGCAATTGATAGCATTAGGCTTGTAAAACGTTTTCTGGAGAGTAGAGCTGGATTACCAGCAAACACCCTTCAAGAACTCGATAAGATTGAAAATTCAATTGTTTGTGATGTTCTGAAAGTTGTAAAACAAAAGAAAATGACAGATTTTTTTGCTTGAAACGCTAACTGAGCAAGGCCAAATCAATACAGCAGAGTAGGGTACTGTACTACACATGTATTCAGTACATGTATGCTTATGATGGAATGTAATAAACCATACTTGCACCGTATTTATTTATTTTTTGGTTGTAACAAAATTTTGTGGTTTAAAGGTACGCTAATTTCGTATGATAAGATATAACCATACAGACAATATTTTTTTTGGTTGTAACACAATTTTGTGGTTTTGAAAGTAGGCTACAGTTCGTAGGATGACAGGATAAAACCATACACACTATTTTTTTTTTTTCTGGTTGTAATGAAATTTTGTGGTTTTAAAGTATGTTTCGTATAATGATGGGATGTGAGTTTTTTTTTTTTTTGCTTTCGTTCATTTTAATACTCTGCACAATACAAAACTGGACGACACCAAATTAAAAATGAAAGAAAGCAAAAAAAAAAAAAGAGGACGAAACCGAAGTAAAGCTGTAATAAACCATACTGATAGGCTACTGTATTTGTTTTTGGTTATAACGAAATTTTGTGGTTTTAAAGTAGCATTTCGTTATAAGAGGGATTCGGATATAGTGAAATCCCTGATATAACAAAATACTTGCTGGCTCCTTTGAATTTCGTTATATCAGGGATCCACTGTACTTTGAAACGTTCTCGCCAGTAATTTCATTCACGTTGGTAAGATTCTTTTTCATGTTGTTGATCGTGTGTTGCGGATGTGTTAGTTACCATTTGGACGTCAAGTGCGCGTATTTGTACAACACCTTAGAAGAAGAAATCTACCTGCGACCGGTGCCAGGATACCAACAAGGAGGAAACGTAGCCTGGAGATTGCACAAAGCTCTTTACGGTTTACACCAGTCCGGACAGAAGTGGTTCGATTGCACAATGCTCTTTATGGTTTACACCAGTCCGGACAGAAGTGGTTCGAAGAGCTGGACGCCACATTTGCAAATATGGGATTTGACAATATGTATGCAACCAATTACATTTACACATATAAGCGTCGTGCAGTATTGTGTATGTTAATGACTTGGCTATCTTTGCGAAAGACAACAAAACGTTAGCAGAGATCGACATTCTTGCAGGAAAATATGAAATTCAAAACTTGGGAATGCTAAGAAAGTTCGTAGGCGTGGAGTTTGAAAACAAGAA
This sequence comes from Lithobius niger, assembly GCA_023313725.1. NCBI lineage: Eukaryota > Metazoa > Arthropoda > Chilopoda > Lithobiomorpha > Lithobiidae > Lithobius > Lithobius niger. The sequence goes on along the minus strand of JAHWFP010022095.1, from coordinate 6,333 downwards.
TGGAATTTGGACATTGCACCAGTGGAGCTACATAGAGGGACTGACACGTCATTTTGGACTGGACATTTTAGTGACAGTGCCCCCCGATGCAGGAGTTGTTTTGACTGCACGGAAGAATCGGGAGGACAGATCGACTCTACCAAGTATCGATAACTCATCGGAGCCCTCATGTTTGTAGCAACCCGGACACGACCGGATATTTTGTTTTCCATTACTGTTCTGTCGCGATTCAACAGCAACCTAGGATTGGATCACTGGAGGATGGTACAACGTGTTCTAAAGTATGGGAACACAACGAAAGACCTTGGAATACAATGTGAACCCACATCTAAAGCCCCCTTTTGAAGTTCTTTACGGACAGTTCATGGGCATCCAACGTCGATGACAGAAGATCATGGAGCGGCTATGTAAGATTTCTGTCTGGAATGCCATTCACATGGAAAGCGCATAAACAGCCGTGCATTGCGCTATCCACTAAGGAGGCCGAGTTCGTACGCCTATCCTCAACCGTCGTAGAAGTAATGTGGTTGTCGGCCATTTGCAAATAAATGACATGGATGTCATTACAAGACCCTGGGGTGGTGGTGTGCAACAACCAAGCCGTGATTGCCTTTGCGAAAGACCACTAGGAACATACGCAAACGAAGCATATAGATCTAAGATACAAGTTCGTCAGAGAAGTAATAAACGAAGACTTGTGTTTATAGCAATATGTGCCACGTCGAGACAACATGGCTGACGTCTTTACAAAGCCATTGCCACGTGTGCCCTTTGAGAGGTTCCGCTATGTAGTTGTGAACTGAACAAAGCGGAGCGAAGCAAGACCTCGCCTTGGAGCCTGACCATGCATAAAGGGGTGGTGTGTTATTATGAATACTTGGGTTATGCCCAGACTCCAAGCAAGATCCCCCTTCCAGTTGCCCAAGCAGTGCTTCATGCTCAGTTGGCCTTAAGATTTCCTGGGGACACTGGCCCCGAGAACTGAGCCCCCTCAAACTCTTCTTGCCCTGACTTTGGAGGGAGCAGTCATGCTGGAGTCTGCTCCTGCACTTGATATTATGCACTATATGGTATTTATGATTATAATTTAAGACTGAAAAGCAACTATTAGATATCTGAACTGTAGCAGATAAGTTTAGTTCATAAGTGAACAAGTGTATTAACATTTATTGTATTTTTGTTGCTAAACCGGAGAAGTAAACTGGTTCAAGAAATGCCTAAGCCTATTTTTTGAAATTCGAATTTGCATACCACTCAGTTTTTGCCCTAGTAGATTAATAGAGAAAGAAGTTTTATTCTACCTATTTCTTAACCTTCACTCTGCAGTCAAACTAACTGGGTAATTTTATCCAGTCAAAAAGAACAAAACCAACATTTCTTATGCCTGAACTGCAAAAATTCAAGCAAAATCATTGTTGCAGAGCGCGCAGACAAAAAACAACCCAGATCACAAGGCAGCAACTACTTAGCATTCCTGGAAACCAGACAAGATCGAAATCTTTATCGGAATGGAGGGTAAATGGCACTCAACGCCTCAGTAATACAACTCTACCAGTACATCAAACGTAACACGGACATGGTGAATAGTGAGTTAGGAAAAAATCCAAGAAAACACTTTCAAAAAAATGGTACTACAAGGTGAGATCTACAATCCGTCACGTAGCAAACGGAAAAAGTATTTCGTTACGGCAACCAAGAAGATAAGTAATCGCAATCCATACAAACAAGCAGTAAGTGCATCATTCCACAAGATTTAGGGAAAAATCGACGAGAAACAGCGTATTTAAAGTGAATTTTCAAAAAACAAATTCTGAAAGGCTTCGAATGGAAATTCCAGAAAGTACAATGCGTCAGAAAATGACCGCCGAATTGACGAACTTAACCTAAACGTGAACGAGTTCAACGGGCGGATCACAACTGCACAGCAGCAGATATGAATTTCACAGCTGAAATGACATAAAAAGCGCAAATAGTGACTGGCAGCAGCAAAAACGAATTCGATAAGCTATTATTGCCCACTGTGGGTGCTGTGAAACCAAGCAAGGCCATTACACCAGAATCAATGCAAGTGAGTCAAGGTAGCATTTCCAAGCCACCGCCTCTGCCTGAAACCACCGCGACCTCACCGCGACCTAGATGCAAAACCCATCTAGGTATGGATCTACTATGTAACTACAAAGGATTCTTAGATATAAATCGGTACATGGTTTTTCACCGATAGGGAACACTACACCAGGAAATCCAATACGAAGAAGAAAGATCAGAAAAACAAAGGCAACACAACATAGCATGGACAATTAGCGAAGAAAGGATGAGGAACGGATAACCATTCCGAGAGGCAGTTTCCGTTGCAAGAACTGTTCTTTAAAGCCAAAAAGCTACCGTGGGACCCTAGCAAATTGAAAATGAGGTATAAAAAACGAGGGAAAAGTCAATGACGATCGATGACTCTCCACCCTTGGAAGTGACCGTAGGTGACTTTGGAGAAGTTATCATCAGACACACACCGAAACCACAACTAAACGAAAAATTTATTTGGGACAAAGAGGAAAGAAAAGCAAAACTAGACAGAATGTACATCGCTGCAGTAGACCTACATCCAGATGATGGTTCAGCGATCATAGCCAATACACGTGCACGAAATTACAAACATGGACCGTGTAACTTAGCCATGATAACGGGCGTACGCTGCTACCAACCAGAAGACATGCCACATCACTAAGATGTGGATGGCAAGCTAACGATTCAGTTCGTCATGACAGTGAAGGAACAAACACATGGCCCAAGACCAGTGTTTTGGAAACAGATAGAAGACACAGTAGTGTGCAGACAAAAATCCATGCTCCAGGGATGAAAGTCACTCTTGGTTGAAAACGAGGAAATGGGAGGAAAGCCACTAAATTTGTAGTGTTGGGGTCTTTAATGCATTTTTAGGAGGTTTGCAAATTAAAACGCGAGTAAATTAGTTAAAACAAGGAAGGCTTTCATGCCCGATGCTGCTACCTAAATTTGGTAGACACGACATCAAAGAGAGCAGAATTCGAAAACAAAAGGCACCAACAAGAAAATTAAATGAAAGAAGAACAGGCCAAGGATTCAACATGCCATAATGATTACGGACAAACCAACCGAAGGACAAAATCAACCCGAACAAGGCGAACAACAGCAGTGTTAAGGAGCCAGACAGTAATTTTCTCGCTTCCATCCGACTGCAATTGTGATTTGGATTGTTTTATTTTTCAAACATCACTTGAATGTTACTTATTCAGTGTTAATGAACGATTACTTGTCAACAGTTGACTGCATTCAATAAAAGAATCAATTAATCAGTTGGTAATTCAGTATTAGACAGGTAATGTCTTCACGTACAAACCATGCATTTGTAAAAGCTTTGGATTCTACTTCAGCGGTTTACAGTAGGGTTGTAAAATTTCGAATAAATGGCTAAACGTTTACCGTAAGGTTAAAAAAAGCGATTAACGATTAATCCCAGTCCCAAATATTTTTTTTTTAAGTTTAATACTTTCAAGTCCACTCCATTTTTATTATTGTTCCGTCCGCAAATTCACTTCACGTGATGTCACTTGAGGCTGTGCTCCGATGCATTCAAAGGTATCGTTCCACGAAGAACCAATCGGAGGTCGCAATACTAAAGGAGTTTCAAAACGCACACCGAAAACTGAGCAGTTTATGCGAGGAATAAAGGCAGTGAAATTGAGGGCATTATTAATCGCAGACAAGGAAACTGGCACTCCCACCTTTCGAACGCTGCCAAGAAAGCAGCAATTTTTACTGAAACTTGGGTTTCATATATTACATTTTGTTGTCTCGGTTTATAAATTGCTGTAGCGTGGAAAATAACGATAACAGTGTGAAACATAATTAACACCACAAATACGAATCTCTTCTTCCTAGGTTCAGAGTAAATCAGACATCTGGAAGGTCAAAGCGAAATTGAGTATGGGTTTGCTATGTGAAAGGTTGTGTCCAGAATGCTTTCAGAAATTATTTAAAAAAAATAAAATTGACCAATATTTTAAATAAGACTGCACCAATACCAGCTTTACCGGTCAGATACCAATACCGAACCGGATATCCAAAATTGTATCCCCAATTTTTCATCAAAGGTGTTGTTTTCTGCAAAAGTCCAATAATTATTAAAGTTAAAAAAAATAAATAAAAAACAGCTAGAAAGATACTCAGTGATTTCCTGAGAAAAATGCCGCGAACCGCATGTCGTAATCTTGAACGGTTCCAAAGTTATCGATATTTCTGCGAAAGTTGCCGAAACCGATATCGCAAATATTGACAGCCGGAGGTTCGGTTTGTATTAAGCGAAAATTACTAAACGTTTAATCGTCCGGACGACGATTATCGTTTAAACGAGTAATTGACACAACCTACATTTTGGTAGAATACCATTAATACATTTTTATAAGAGTCTTTAAAATTAATGTGGATTATTTAAGAAATGTGTGGGGGGGGGGGGCATACGAGCCTCTGGGCGTGTTCTGGGAGGAAGGGATGTGTTCGATACCTGAAGTTTCGATTTAAACAATTTGTGAATGACCAGCTTGGGTAATACTCCTCCTGCATTGGCGTAGGGTACTGGTGATGGAGTGAAGCTTACTTAGTATGCTCGGTGGTCCCCCTTTAAAAATTTCTGGGGGAGTAGTGTGGCTTTACAATTAAGCCACATGAGTCACTTCGGGCAACCACCGGCACACTACATACATTTTCGGGGCATCTATGTACAGGATGCTCGGACCAAACTTCAGATGCAGTGAAGTAAGGGAGTTGGGCACCTGATCAGTCCTACTTCTGAGCTTGTGTGAAATGTTGGAGCAATGAATGATGTTCATCAATTGTTGGACTGGAAAAGTACGGATTAAATTACAAATCCTCGAACTTTTATGTCATACACGGACTTAGTAAATGTTCACTTCACAGCCTACAAAATATGGAAACTGATCGTTGTGGAAAGGGATGTCACCAGAGTTTGAAATGTTTAAATTTAGTAATTTTGAAGTTGAAAAATGGTTCAGAATGTTAGTCAGTCCAGTAGTCATAATTTCTTATTGTACACAGCAATTTATAATTTTGAAACTAAATGGTGAATTTTAATCTTTGGAGAAGGATTGGAAGCAGTAAAGTATGAAGCATCGCTGTTGGATTCTGGCTTAATTTAACAACTGTTTAACAAGTTTGGTTGTGCGATACAATTTTTTATATTTCTTTCATTTTATAAACATACACTACGGCATAAATGTGAACTTAAACATGGGAATTACTCACACAAACAGTTCACGCAATACCAAAAGTTTCATGTAAATGGTTATTTACAGACAAATTTTCGACTACCGAGATCTCTCGTCTTCTTCAGGCCAAGCCTCGGAAACTTTCAAGCAACTGCACAAAGGTTCACAAATTTGAATTCGGCGTACGATCCCAGTGGAAATAGCGCAAGTATTTGCTTGGACATCTCACTGTGTTGACGGTGCTAACCTCTTCCTGTGGTGTATTAAGACGCTCGGAAAAGAAGTAAAGTTAAGCATCGGTAAGAGGAAGCCATTACGAAGACAAAGACGAAGACAACGCTGACCACACCCAAATGAACTTGAATAAAGTGAAAAATCAACATCAGCAGACGTGCTAGTGAACTGTGCAAAAACCATAAACCCACAAAATGGCAACCAATATGGACGAACTTAAGATCCCCAAACTGAGTAGTGAAAATTATCATGCGTGGAAAATTCGTGCCATTGCCGCATTGGTGCAGCGTGGGGTGTGGGAAGCAATCGAACCTGGATATTGAGCCGCCATGTCCGACGCCGACGCCGAACGAAGATCAAACGAGAAGGCCCTGGCATTTTTGTTTTTAGTAGTTGAAGACAATTTTTTTAGACGGTATTGGCGAGTGCAGCAGAGCAAAAGAAGCCTGGGAAAACCTTGAGGAAATTCACTGCAAGTATGGGCACGTCATACAGCTTATGAGAGATTTCTTATGAAATATGAAGAATAACGAAAGAATGTCAGATTACCTAGTCTGCATTATGGACATTCACAGGAAACTAACGAGCTGTACTACATCTTCAATGATCGTGAAATTGCGCTAGTTATGTTGATGGGACTACCTAGAAGTTTTGAAGCACTCATACACAACCTAGGGCACCAAGAATCGAACTTGACTACAAAGATCGTCAAAGCGAGATTACTATGCGAAGCAAAAAGGAATATTAGGAGAGATTAAGTGACGGACGTTGAAGAAGATTCCAAAGCCTTGTTAACTAAAGGGAGACGTCCCAACTGCCGAAGAATACAACGCCGAATACA
>JAHWFP010022087.1:0-15467 GCA_023313725.1 Lithobius niger | reverse complement strand
GTTCGCTCCATCCTAAACCGGAAGTTAACTCCCCACCAGGCTAAAGCGCTCGATAAGCCGGATGTTTCATTCACCAGGCAAACATAGTGCATAATTGCCGACCAGGATTTTCCATCGCTCTTTCCTGAACTGGGGGATAGTATATTTACTTTCATTTTAGTTTCAAATGATATTTTAACCAACTATATGAATAATACAAATAAATTCTTTGCTGGGAAGAGCCATCTATTGCTAGGGTATGCGTACAACCAACACCGGCGCTGTGGAGGAGAAATTGGCGAAGTCGAAGTGGCGCACCGCTCCCAACTGGTTGCCTTCCTCCATACTGCTAAAAAAAAAAAAAAAGTAAGCATTTTCGACTCCAACTCAGCAAATCCTTCAGCACTTGCTTTTTTATTCTCCTCTCCAAGTTCTTCACGCAAAAGGTCCATGCAAATATTTAATTCCACTTTATTAGCATCCCTAACTCTGCCCTACTTTGGCAAAAGGCATTAAATGCAAAAAGTAAGTTTTGAGAAAAAAAATGAAACGTTTGAATGTTTCAGCCGACTTACAAGAATGGAAGAACAAAAAAAACTAAAGTACCATTCTAAAAGTTATTTTTTTATAAATTTACTTACGTTGTGAAAAAATCGAAAATCCGCTCCAAACAGTGAAATTAAGCAGATAATGCTTTTTGCCACACACTAGGTCACAAAAATTTAATCATCGTGTAGTGGCAAAATGCTTTCAAAGCACTTAACGCATTTTGCCAGAGTTTTTATCAAAACCTCTTGAAATTAAAAGGCATTAACTAACAACTATAGAGCGGTGAAATCATTGAGAAAATTCACAAAAGTTGTAAGTAACAAACGGATCCTCATCCAGTCTTCGAAATTGCTGTATAACTTGCATCAAAATGTTGAAAACCTTTAAAAATGGTAGTTACACATTACATAAAATGGCAGTATTACATGCTTATCTAGGTTATTTTTATCATTTATGCTAGGAGAATACCAATTCATTAATTAGGCAAAAGTACAGGTTATGGCCTGCTTCTTGAGAGGTTTGAGATTTAGTCTGGGGTCTTGGCTCAGAGCCACACGCTCACAATAAAATTATACAGTGAACAAGTACTGAGAATGAATGAATGAATGGTTTATTCCGGGGCCTCGGCCCAAAGCCACGCGCCCACCTACAGAATAGTACAGCAGCATTACAGAACCAACCACAACACACAAGAAAACAGAAAAGCACAAAAAGCATAAAACCAGTCGCCGGAAGGAATCCGGACGCCAGAGGAGGAGCAGGAGCCCGTCACACACGTTGGCCCGACTTCAGAACGTAAGAGGCAACAGCCCGCAGTTTCACATGCACATTAGGTGACCTGCCAAACATAAGGAGACCCCCCATATAAGCGTCAACATGCAAGAGACGAAACAAAGTGGAACGATAAGCTAGAAGAGGCACACATGCTAGGAGAAAGTGTTCTGGGGTCTGCGGAAGACCGCATAACCAACACCCATTCGACCTCGACCAACCCAACCGAAACCGGTGAGCGGCTAGAAGGGAGTGCCCTGTGCGCAGACGTGAAATAGCCTTACTCGAAGCAAAACACAAACTGTCTAGAGGTGACTGCAAAGAGCAGTGCGGTTGGTGCACAAAACCGCACTGCTCTTTGCAGTCACCTCTAGACAAGTACTGAGTGCTGAGAACTAACAATGTCCAGGGCCACACGCCCGAGCGATTATTGGCTCTTTGCACGTGGGAAGCTAGTAATAACTGATTTATCCACCGATGTCCGAATCTCAGCACGACAATAAAGAAGCACATGACGTTAATAATGACAGTAGTCCAACAATGCAAGGTGGAAAAGAAAAAAACATTTTCTTTTGCTTGTAGTGTTCTATTATGAATTCGGAATTGGCATTCGAGGATATGTTTGATTGATTTGTCGAATATTAAAGTGCAGCTATTTCGGAATAGAGAACGGCGTATTATAATGTTGGATATGGTTGTGTTGGAAGTCGGAGCACAAGGGCGCTCTTCCATTAGGCTGAAGCCCCCCCCCCCTCCCGGTTTGTCCATTTTTGCTCTTTTGGTAGACAGAATCGTGAAAAAAATTCATAAAACTAGCTGGACCCCGTGCATGATGCACGATGATTGAATTTCCGTACACGTCTACCTGCTTCCGTGCCCCCAACACCACTCCCCCCACACCGAACTGCAACCCCTGCCAGACTCTTCCAGTGTGGGGTCTGTATCTCCCTGGCACCTTAGGCTGTTGGCTGCTGCTGCTGATGATGGTGCTGCTGCTGATGATCCCTGAGAGCTTATGGTATTAATATAGTAGATCAAAACTTTAAACAAAGGCTTTTTCAAGGATCTATAACACTGATTAGGGCAATGTAAGGCACGTCGCAAAAGAAAAAAGGTCCTCAGAAAAATCTCCTCTCCTTTTTTGGGCGCTAATGACCAAGCTGTTGACGCGCCACTAAGCCTCAATCCCCCCTCCCTTTTTTTGGCTATTCTGCGCGCGCCCTTCTCGGTGCGTCTGACATGTAACATGGAAACGAACCATCCACCAGTAAACAAAATGCCCCGCCGAAACTACCGATTTGAAAAAAAGTTTTAAAGGAGACTTTAAAATTTCACAATGTGTATCATACTGTAATCAATTTTAATGCTTGAAATGACTGTTTTCTGTATTTATTATGGTGAAAAATAACTTGCCATTTTAAGATAAATTAAATTTGCACTATGGGTGTAATACAGGTTTCGTTAAAAAAACAGCGGAGTGCTTAGTTCTCAGCCCTCGTTCGTTCCTGCAGCTTGTATTGTTACGAGAAGGATGAGGGCCTTAGGGCTTCGTCGGGCAGATGACCAGGAGTGGTAAACACTCGCTACAAAATCCTTTGAACCCTTTGAGATGCTGATATAGGCAGAAACATGGCTTTGTCACTCTTTTCTTCCTTCTGATTCATGTTGTGGCGCGAAACAATGTATTCGTGCTGATTATTATGGGATGGAAACAGTGCTACCACTAATGACAAAACGCTTCAAGAGCATTGGAAGCCCGAATCTGTTTGGATGTGTGTTGCCGAGCAACGGCAGAAAGCATCAATATCCGAGATTACCTTCTCTACAACAATAGGGTGCACGCTGCCACCCAGTGGCAAAAAGCATTAATGGATAATAAGACCTTGTCTAATAATAGATGTGTGCTGGAATCCAATAGCAAAAAGCATTAACAGTCTATAATGCTTTCAGTTCTTGGTTGAAACATTCTGTGAAGTGCTGGCAAAATGCATTAACTGCCAATACCGCATTTTGCCATGGGATAAATATTCTGTCACTCTATTTCAAAGGCATTAATGGGCAATAAGGCCTTCTACCAAAGCAAATCGTTGAACCACTGGGCACATAATGCGTTTTGCCACCACGAAACTGGCGTTCTAGTGGTCGGAGACGGAAAAACAATATACGAGCTGAAAGGCAAGGTTTTGTTTGTTAATGCTTAACCAAAATCTCATTTTCGCATTTTTGGGGGTTAATGCGTTCTGCCAAAGTAGGGCAGTACTGGCCACACAGTACTTCTCTAGAATCTTGGATACATCGGTGGTTGGATAGGAAGTTACCACCGAGATATCTTTTGATCTCTAGAGGAGCTTTTAAACCAAAAGAATAGAAATAAAAACAGCAGCTGGGCCCTCGACTGAAATAACACACCCAGTGGCTTCCTGGAGCTGAGGAGTCTTGGAAATTGACTATGCCACTCTCTCTATTCCATTTTTCTCCATTGAAGAAGGAGGTCTTTGCTGAACATCCCTTTGTAATTGGTAACGCCTAATTTTTCGGCATATCTGTTTAAATCTACGTTAGTCAGAGCCCTGTTTAGTGGGACATTTGCTTCAGATAAAAACCTCATCCAGGGTTTTGGTTTTTGGTAGTTTTTCTTTTTTGTGACGTCTTCTTTTCTTTAAGTTTTTTAAATCTGGCTCCCTTCTTTCTATATATGGCGAGCGCCTCCATGGCGGCGTTATGCCGTTTCAATTCTTGCAGCTGCCTGGCGTTATTCCTGGCCGAGTTGACGGTTCTGGAGATTGCAGATGCTGCTCCAGCTAAACCACCGATGGCGCTCAACCCCGCCAGGGCAGGTAGGAGAGGAATTATGCCGCTAGTTTGATTACGAGAAAGTTTCAAGCTCAGTCCTCGACCTGCCTTGCGAGCCTTCAATACTTTACCGTGTTGCGTTTTAGTGAGTAGAAGCGTCACGTTCCCTCTCTTTAGCTGAGAATTGGAAAGGCGGAAAGAAGGAACTTTGCCAGCTTTGACGTGTTTTAACATTTTTTTGCTTTTGATGGGGAGTCAAAGAGACTGCTACGTTTTTGTACATGATTTTTCCTCTTTATGAAAAAAAATAAAAAATAAAATATCATACCAAAACCTCGACTTTACTCCTGTCCAATTTCAAATACATTATTCTGTCGCTAATAACCAAAGCTAAAGCTTTCGTGTTTGAAGGGACGGCGGTTCCGAACCGCATTTTTACTTGCAAATCTATAACTGACGATGACAATCTTTCAGACTGCTTTGAAACGTCCAGTGCAACCAAAGGATAATTCTTCGACAACATATTGACTTCATAAGCTGGTCCGGAGGATCCTGACCCCAACCCGTAGTACTGCTTCCTAAAATCTACGATCATTTGATACAAGTTAGAAATGTTACCTTGCGGAAAATTTAAATTTAAATCGAGAAAAGGGTAACGTTCGGAATTGAGCATTACGTGGACGTCTGTAAAGTTACAGTGATCGAAGACTGCCGGATTTTTTTTTGCATCGTTGTCTCTGGCAGTCTGAAAACCTATTACTATCCACCTCGGACGTTCAACAGCCGAAGTGGTAAGCAATCTCCAAGCGCAGCTTGTCGAGGTGGGAAGGTCTAACTGGTCAGCGTACCAGTGTCTGAATGCGAGGGGGACGCTGATGCCAGAATCCACCATGGCGTACAGTTTGTTTTTTTGACCATCGGATGGAGTCACGTGCGGGAGGAACCATGTTATTTGTTCTAAGACTATCTTGCCGGCATCAACCCCCGACGCTCTGAATATAGCATTATCGTCCGACGATCGAATAAGCACCAGCGTTTGTTGACAAGCATATAAAATTTTCGTATAGTCTTCGCAAAAGCCCAGTATGTGGAACAATAGCACGGCGAAGGAAAAACTGCCTTTCGGGTTGCGGGCAAAGAGCACGTCTCTTTTGTGTTTCAGAATCAAATTCGTAGTATCGTCTGTTGAAGATGCATTATGGGAGTCCAAAATCCATCCTCTATTGGTCAATTCCGCTTGCTGCTCCGGAGAGTATCTTACTAAGCCTTTAATGGTGCTTGCAAAACCGGGCATATTTAATTGGTCGACTGTCTTTTCGCCTATTTTATATTGTATCATGCTAAATAAATATGCGGCGGCGTTATTCACCAAAGCAATTTTATATGTCACGGTGTATGCCGAACTGTCGGAACTCTTGACAAGAACAGCTTTCACGTGAATGTAGCTTTTGTGCGGGTGGGTGAATAAATCTTGGTTCTGAACCGTAATTCTGATTTAGCTGTTGGGAGTATTCACGTTCGTACCCACTATTGGCCCGTACTAGTGATAATTGTAACTGACGACTGATTCGTCCAGTATGAATGGTTCTGTAAGGTTCAGATATTCCTCATTGCTCTCCATCTTTAGGCACTGATGAGACTGTCTATGAATTTGACGTTTTCAGGACTCAGAAATTGTCGCCTTCTAGCTCTGAAAGTCTCGTTGTTCCCCCCTTTCGCTCGTGGCAATGTTTCTCTCTTATAAGAGCCTCCCAATTGGTTGTGGACTATTGGTTCTTTAGCTAAAGGTAGACTGGGAACAGTCGGTTTAATAAATTCTTATTAAATTTCAACATTTTAAGTTTATTTTTTTCGTAAGTGTAGTCTTATCGTTAATGTCTCACCTCTCAAATTAACAGGCCTGTTGGCTTGGTCGGTCAACCAAATTCTAATACAGTAAACCACGTTTTTAGTAACGGGTAGATATATCAGATTGTGAGGCAAAGAAACCACTTTATATCCCGGGGAGACGTTGGGGAAAAATGAGTAGAGAGTCGGTTGCGATGATCCGTTCACGTAAGAACCCGAAACCAAGTCACAATGTACCAATATGCTATTTACATTTATTATGTTGACAGTGTTTGGTCCGATGTATTCCCCAAATTCGTAAGTCTTAGCTTCGAAACCAAAAATCTTTCCGATACTGGACGGTTCAGAAAAATACACCTTATATCTCCCCTGTCAGTAATAGTTAGTTCGCACTTTAGAGTGTTTACGTTGCCATTTAATAGAACGTAGGAAACGTTATTAGTCTCGTCCCAATGCTTGCTCTTTTTGAATTTTCTGTAAATGATCTTTATAATTTAGTCTAATTCATAACAACCTTCTGAGACGACGATTTTAATCCAGGTGTTACCGCCGTCCGCGCTGTAAGTGAAAGAGTAGGTCACGTCCTCTATAACGTTAGGAATGGAGTTGTAAGTTAGATGGACTAGAGCCAATTCGTGAGCGCCTTCCAATATCAACGGGGAAGGAAAACTGGTCACAAAGTCAGTTTTTTCAGAGGAAAGTATGATCGACATATTCTCAGTTTAATACATTAGTTAACATCTACCGAATTCACCGATCAGTTTTCGGTACTCTCCATCGGACAGCAATGCTTTGCTCCGCATTTCTGTGAAAATGTGCACGAATTCTTCGTCCAGAGAATTATTGCCAGCCTCTGTAGAGGCTCTTAGGAGCTTCAGTCTTTCGCACAAGTCATTCGGATCTCTATAGAACCGGTATCCTTTCCCTACAACCTCGGCAGGTGTGCCCCAAACAGGTTTTATAAAAGTCGTGTACTTGAAACCGGCGCTGAACTTTAGTCTTCTCGTACTGTCGTCGTTGTTGTGATATATGGCTTTACTCCTCTTCAGAATATCGTGGTAGTTCAAAAGGCTAGCATCTCCATCCGGTGGCTTCGAAGGGTTTTTTGACATAACCAACTGCTACAAATCGTCCGTCCCTTCGTACTTTTTCCTCCCACGATCAAGTCGTCGTCTTGAAATTGTACCTCCATTGCACCAATCACGTAACGTTTAGTCTCCGGGTCGTATCGAATGCCAAAAGTGGAGTCGGTCAGAGTCTCTTGAGTGGCAAACATGCTTAGATACTTGGTAGCTAGCGGACCGAGTCTGACTGCGGAATCTCCGAGTAAAGAGGCCTCTTCCATTTGTCTCCTACGAGCTCCCGGCGTGAGGGCAAGTGACATGTCGGAGGGCGAGTCAGGTAATGCACCTATGGAACTGGAGAGTCGTCTCCTGGCACCCGCGCGAAACTGTATCTCGCCATCGTCACTGTCTATATTCTCGTCTTCAGTATCGACGCGGCCTGTTGCCTCTTCCAGAGCTTTCTGAATATGCTCTAACCGTTCCCGTGATATTTTTCTTGTTTCTTCTGTCCAGCCTCTAGAGCCAACAGTTCTTTGATTTGTCATTGACGCTGAGCCGAAGCCTCGCTTCCCTGTAGCATCTGCATTTTAGTCTGGTCTACTATAGGATCAACTACTGGTTTGAATATCTTTTGCAAATGTTCAGATTCTGTCTGCTTTTCCAGTTTTATATTTTGAAATTTTTGTTTCAGACGCTTTTTTAGAGCCTCGTACTGATCGACCGCTTTCTGGGGTTTGCTTCTCTTATTTTTAGTTTTAGTAGACATGACAGTTTAGTACTTTATAAAATAATGTTTAAGTCAACAAACGTTAATGTCAACAAAAACCTAGACGTACGTTAATGTCAACAAAAACCTACGGCAGGCACGTCGTTGTTAGTGGAGCATTCTTCTATACCTTCGATCCAAGGGTTTAGTTCTATCGATGAGTAGGAATCCGTACGGAACAGAGTTCCAAACCTCACCACACATGCTACGAAACTCGTCGAAAATCATGTCACCACTTACGTGGTTATTGAAGACATGTTTGAGGTTTGCTTCGTCTTGCCTGAAGAGAACAATAATGTTGGAATTATCTCGAATAACTCTCTTGGGTATCCTGCTGTAAGTCTGACATAAATAAAAGATCGAGGCATCCGCGTGCCTGCCGTAGGCAAAATAGCGTTCGATTCTGTCTTGTTTCTCAATCATGAAATCGTCCAATAAAATTACCGTTTTGCCACATGGCAGTTCTTCTGGTGGTGGGATATCTTCGTTGTTGGAACAAAAGGTAGCTACGCCCGGACATATTTTTTCGAAAGCTCTCCTGAGATGGATATATTTGTTTTGAAATAAAGACTTGGAGTACAAGCGCAGGCCGTCATAATTCAACCAACCTGGATTGCAAATGAAATTTATAACTAAATTGGTCTTTCCACAACCGGCAGGGCCGCAAATGATGCACCTTACGTCCTCTGGAAAATTCAGTAAATTACCAGTCGATGGTCGCTTATTGACATCGGCTATGTCATAATTTAACACTTTCATCTTTCAGCTGCTTTAAGAAAAAAAATGGTATTTTGATAAATTCTCTGCAAAACTAGTATCTAAAATACCTTTTCATTCTCATTTTATAAATAAACAGAGATGTACTGCCTCAAATGCAAAAGAGTTACAGCCAGTAAAAATGTCAATAAATAAACAGAGATGTACTGCCTCAAATGCAGAAGAGTTACAGCCAATCTAAAATACCTTTTCATTCTCATATTATAAATAAACAGAGATGCACTGCCTCAAATGCAAAAGAGTTACAGCCAGTGAAAATGTCAGGCACGTTGTGACTAAGAATTATCGACAACTGCTGAAGGGCGAGTGTAAAGTGTGCGGCACGGGGAAAGCACAGTTTCAGAAGAGCAGAGGCTCTGGATTGTTGAACAGCGCGATAGACAAGTTGCCGGTGGAACTTCACATTCCGGGATACAACTATTGCGGTCCGGGAACAAAACTGAACAAGAGACTGAACAGAGGCGATGCTGCCATCAATTATCTGGATGAGGCCTGCAAACATCACGACATCGAATACTCTGCGAAACCAGACTTGGAACGAAGGCACGAAGCTGATAGAAAGTTGGCCTCCGATGCAGAAAAAGTAGCAAAATCTAGCAAAACTGGTCTGAAAGAGAAGTTGGCAGCAGCTGCCGTAGCCGCAGCTATGAAAACCAAAGTAAAGTTGGGAATGGGAATTAAAAAAAAAAGATCAAATGGAAACTTTAGTGGAAGAGCTACACAAGCCAGCTAGGCGAAACTTTCCGAGAAGGCGCGTTATTAGCTACGGGATAGGTGATTTAGTTCAAGCGGACCTGATGGAGATGATACCTTACGTGGAACAAAACGAAAATTACAAATACTTGCTGACTGCCATCGATGTATTCTCTAAATACGCTTGGGCCGTCCCTGTGAAATCGAAGAATGCCGCGGATGTCACTGGTGCTTTTAACGACATATTAAACACGATGTCTAATCCACTTAAAAGCCTGCAAAGCGACGAAGGGAAGGAATACTATAATACAGATTTTGCAGCACTAATGAAACGCCACAAAATAAACCACTATTCGACCAAGTCAGAACTCAAGGCGAGCGTAGTAGAACGCCTAAATCGCACATTGAAGTCGAACATGTGGAAACGGTTCACTCTGCGAGGTAACCACAAGTGGATAGACATTATAGATGAAATTGTCAAAGATTACAACGGCAGAGTTCATTCTACCATTAAAATGAAACCATCTGAAGTAACTAAACATGATGAACCGGAGATCAGAAACATATTGCTGAAAAAGAGCCCTTCCAAAAAGAAGAAGAATAGTTTCAAAGTCGGGGATTTAGTAAGAGTGACAACGGCAAAATCTGTATTCGAAAAGGGATATTTGCAAAACTTCGAGGTGAGTGAAGTCAGAAAAATTCGACCGACTTGCTGCAGGTTGGTCGACCAACTGGGTAGTAAAATCGAAGGCACTTTTTACGAGCAAGAGTTGCAGAAAACTAACGTGCCGGATCTGTTTTTAGTCGAAGAGATTATGAAGACTAAAAAAGTGGGAGGGAAAACTCGTTACCTCGTCAGGTGGAAAGGCTACGACGAGCGCTTCGACAGTTGGCTCGACGAAAAGCCAGTTGTTCTAGGAAAATAACAACAAAAATACCAAATTTTTCCTTTTTTTATTTATATTATTAAACTGAGACCAGGACGTTGAAATTATTACTGTTCATGTTATTTATATTATTAAACAGAATCATTCAGTTGGAGCGATGGAAAAAACAAACTTTACCTGCGTTTACTGCACTCAAACGTATCCTACCCGAGAAAGATTGATACAACACCTCGTAGAGACACACAGGAATAGTTACCCACCCGAGTACGATTGCTTCGAGAGGGTGTTGGGCTGTACAGACGATCCCATCCTCTGTGAGCAAGGACTCGAACACAGAAAGTACACGAAAGCTGTGCAGGCTGTAGACCCGTTGTACATTTTAATGTTGATGCGAAGAGGTATAGAAGCTCTACTGTACGAATGTCTCCGGCAATTGGTGACTTCGAAATGGCCGTTCGAAATGGTCAAGAAATACCAACTGGATTTCAGTCCCACTACTCCCCAATCTATAATCCATTAGATATTCCCAAGTTACTGGACGCAGCTTATGCTAAAAACCAACGTTCCATCGACGAATTTGCCGAAAGAGGGAGTGGTTGGGTGATAAATCGCTCCTACGAACTCACAATCCGAGTAGCAAAAATCGACCCGCTCAGACCGGGCTCTTACATTCCTCTGCCAGCAAAATTAAAAAAGAAGTGGAAGTGTGTAGTCAATGTTCAAAATTTCACAGACCACAAGTGCTTCTTGTATTCAATTCTGGCTGCCAAACACAAATTAAGCATGGTGAAACCGAAAGAATACGAAGTATACGTGAGAACGGTAGATTGTTCAATGCTGGACTTTCCAACGCGGCTGGATCACATTGACGCATTCGAGATGGCCAACAATCATTTATCGATCAATGTGATTGCTTATACCAAAGAGAACGGCTTGCATCCCCTTCGTGTGAGCACGAATTTTAAAGGCCAACCCGTAGATCTTCTTTTAATTACCGACGAGTCGACAAATTTTCACTACTGCGCCATCGTGGATTGTGACCAATTTCTCCGACACCAGGGATCGGGATGCAACCCGAAATATTACTGTCGAAATTGTTTCGCCGCTTATGGAAAGGCATCGCTGAGAGACAAACACAAACTGGACTGTACAAGAACCAATCCGTCACCTCAAGCACTCAAATTCTTAAAACCGGGCGAAAACATTTTGAAGTTTGAAGCTTTCAATAAAAGAAATATTAACCCCAAAATCATATACGCCGATTTCGAGTGCCTTCTGAAACCCGTTCCTTCCTCTAACAGCTCCGGGAAGAAAATCAACCACCATCAACCTTGCAGCTTCGGCTACGTCGTGGTGGGGTCTGGAAACTTTCAAAAAGCTGCTTATTACCTGGGAGAGGATGCCGTTGAAGAATTCCTCGATCAGTTGGTGATTGAAGCGCACGAGTACGACGAAACATTAAAAAGAGTCCAACCACTATGCCTCACTCCGGTCCAAGAGGCTGATTTTAACTACGCTGTAGACTGCATCTACTCCAAAAAGCCATTCGGTTCAAAAGACGACAAAGTCCGGAATCACTGCCACGTTACCAGCCAGAACAGAGGAGCTTCTCACTCGAGTTGTAATATGAATGCCCAAGAGCGCACCACGATCCCCGTGGTATTTCACTGTCTCGAAGCTTACGATATGCATCTACTGGTAAGAGCGGTGCACAAGTTTCCGAAAAAAGTAGAAGTCCTCGCGAGAAATACGGAGAGGTTCATGAGCATGACCATTACTGTTGAAACGGGATGGGATGAAAAGAAAAAAAAGAAAAGGTACGTTCGGCTTAAGTTCGTAGGCAGCTATAATTTTCTCTCCTCTTCACTGAAAACTCTGGCGGAGAGACGTAAACGAGATTACGAGTTTAGGACAGTGAAGCTGTTCTTGAAAGCTGGTGGGAAGGACAAATGGTTCCTTCCCAACGTCCAGGAAGAGACTGCCATGGATCTGTTAACCCGTAAGGGTTACTACCCATACGAACACGTTTCCAGCATGAGTGTGTTCGAAGAGCAGTCTTTACCACCGAAAGAATACTTTTATTCCAAACTCAAAGAAGAAGGCCTAACTGACGAACAATACGATCACGCCAAAAAGATTTGGAGTATGCTGAAAATCAAAAAGTTTTCCTCCTACCACGAAATGTATCAGCTAACCGACTGTCTGCTTTTGGCAGACATTTTCGAAGAATTCCGCAGGATCTGCTTGCGAGACCACGACATAGATCCGTGCTATTACGTCTCCACCCCAGGGTTTAGCTGGGCGGCAGCTCTAAAGATGACCAAGGCCGAACTGAAACTATTTACTCACGCTAGCAAACATAACTTCATCTTGTCGGGAATACGGGGTGGAGTCAGCTTCATTAGTCGAAGGTTCGCGAAGGCCAACAACCCGTACATTCCTGAAACGTACGATTCAACAAAACCTAACAAGTACATCATCGATTGGGACCTCAATAGTGCTTACGGCTGGGCCATGAGCCAGCTGCTGCCCTACAACGGCTTTAGGTATTTGACTAAAGATGAGATACAAGCTTTCGACGTGACTAAGATAGCAGACACGTCGTCGGTAGGATACATTCTGGAAGTAGATCTGTACTACCCGAACAAACTTCACGAGCTCCACAACGACTACCCGCTTGCTCCTGAAAAATTTGAAATAAGAGAAGAATTAGTTTCAGACTATTCAAAATCTTTGTTGCGAGGAAATCCAGTGAAACCAGTCGTGAAGCTAGTGGCCAACCTATTCGGGAAGACGCGTTACGTAATTCACTACCGTAACCTAAAATTCTACCTCGAACACGGCTTGGTCCTTCGTCACATCAGGAGGGTGCTGAGTTTCAATCAGAAGCCCTGGTTGAAACAATATATACATTTTCATACGGCAAAACGAAAGGAATCGAAGCCGGTGTCTGAAGGGGAATTTCACAAGTTGTGTCCTAATTCGGTGTTTGGGAAGACGATTGAACAGAAACAGAAAAGACTCAAAGTCAACCTATGCACCGACAGCAAGCGAGCCATCAAATATTCCACCCAACCCAACGCCGATTCGTTTCGGATATTGCAAAAAAACCTGGTTCAGATCAACTCGAAAGTACGCAAGGTGACGTGCGATCTTCCCACCTACTCGGGGTTCGCCATACTAGAGTTGTCCAAACTCCTTCTCTACGAATTTCACTATCGATACATACGTCCCCAATATGGAGATCGAGCAAGACTGCTGTTCACAGACACGGACTCGCTGTGTTATTGCATCGAAACCGTGGACGTGTACGCGGACATGGCTAAAAACATGAGTAGATTCGACAATAGCAACTACGATCCTCAACACCCACTGTTCTGCAACGTCAACAAGCAAGTGTTGGAAAGATGAAAGATGCCACGAAGGGAGTACCGATAAAAGAGTTTGTGGGGTTGAGTAGCAAGATGTATTCGCTCGTGACCTCCCAAAGCAAAACGAAAAAAGCGAAGGGAATTTCCACGAGATTCGTGGAGAAACACTTAAGCCACGAAGATTACATGGCGACTCTCCATTCGAATCAGGAACAAAGAGGGAGTTGTTACAAGATCGCCAGTGACAGCCATCACCAGCTGGCCACGACCGTGGTGAATAAATCCCTACTGTCGGCCTACGATGACAAGAGATTGCTCGTAAACGAAGTAGAAACTTTTGCAATCGGACATCGTGGCATCAATTATATACAATACCATGAGGATGAAGACTACGATGTGGATGACTATCTTAATAAATTGATCATGGAGTCTTTAGACGATGACGATGACGGAGTATGGACAGGTATGTCCGACGGTATAATCAGCGATGAAGAGGCGGAAACTCGGTGGAACGGGGATGAAGTGGAACAGAGGCTGAAAGAAGTTAATAATGTCGAGGTTCGAGAAGCCGAGATGAGGAAATTGCGGATGAGGGAGAGTAGGCAGTTGAAAGTGCAAAATCCAGAAGAGTGGAAGAAGAGAGCCAGGGATAAACGAAGACGGTTAGATAGGGATAGGCACGCCACACTAACTCGTATCCAGAAAAAGAAAAAAACAAGCTGCAGAAAAAGACCGTCGTGT
Source organism: Lithobius niger (assembly GCA_023313725.1). NCBI lineage: Eukaryota > Metazoa > Arthropoda > Chilopoda > Lithobiomorpha > Lithobiidae > Lithobius > Lithobius niger. The sequence continues at coordinate 1,228 of JAHWFP010022087.1, read as the reverse complement.
GAGAATGACTGAAGAAGAGAAAATAGTGTTCAGGGAAAAAAGAAGGTTGGCTCAAAGAGAGCGAAGAGAGAAAAAGAAACGAATGGCTCGGTGATTTGTTGCTTGTAATAATGTTTGTTGAATAAAATATGAATAAAATATTTTTTTTTTATTAAAGAACAAACTCTAAGATACATTCTCATCATGGACGCCACTAGTGGTTATTTTATGCTGAGTAAATACCTCAGTGTCACGATTGAAAGCGGACCGACTCTCGTTTTTAACAAACAGGCAGGGCTTATCACAGAGTTGAGACTCAACTCGTAGAAATGGACCTACCTATATCGACTGGGTGAAAAGATCAACAGATCTGTACTCAATCAGTGGAGGGAGAAATTGCAGTCCAAGGACGAAGAAGAAAATAGGTTCGCCTGGAAAGGTTGCGAAAGCACGGACGAGGGTCTATGGAAAAGCGTTACGGATCCCACTTCGAAACAGGTCTTCGAGCCGTTCATCGAAATAGCCGGAGAAGTGTTAATCGAGCAATTGGAGCTAACTGTACACGAAAAACATATGTTGGCAATAATGTTGGAACTGTCCAAACTCGACAGCAGAAACAAAATGAAATTCTTGTTGGATTTTAAAATGAAAACGCTTTGTGTCGGAGAGGAGAAAAGAATCAGAGTACGATTTACGAATGATGACACGCAAGTGCACTTTGTGGAATACGACCCTAAAACAACGGCGGTGGTTACTTTGTTACAACTTTCGTTTATGGAATGGTCCGAGCTCTACAAACACTTTGCGAGCATAGATAAACTCATGGGGAAAGTATCCGAAGACGAATAAACGCTTCAGACTGCCTCTGTGTGGATCATACTGATGGCAGTACGACCAACCAGTAAAAAAAATAAAAATTTTCATTCACGAGCAGCACAGCCCCTTGTAGGGTAGGTACCGTCTACTATTTAAGTTTTCGAAAAGGTTTTCGTAGGTTAAGTTGAAGGTAGGTCCGGTATTGTAGTAGGTCTGTTTGAGTCAGTCCGTATTGTAATAGGTCTATTTTGGTATGGATAACAATGTTATCCAATGGGTTTTTGTCGCCAGGCCCGTCATCGTAGTAATTTACATCTACTCGCCGCGTCTCGCTGCGCTCGATGAAAATTCTTGTTGCAACTCATATGGTGCTGACAGACATTGCCAGCAAAAATTATCAAACAAATGTTTAAGGAAGTGTTCCGAATAATGT
>JAHWFP010022084.1:0-12196 GCA_023313725.1 Lithobius niger | reverse complement strand
TCGGGAAATAATATAAATTAATTAGGCATAATCAGCCTACTAAGTTTAAGAAAAAAAAAAAAAAAAAAAAAACACGGGTACTGAGAATTGACGAATAGACTATCATCTAATTATTGGTTTCTAGTAATTAAAGAAAATTCTTACCATCATAAGCCTGGTGGTAACAGTGGCATCCAGGGCGGCAATGAAGGGGAGACGGGTCCCGTGGTGGTGCAGTTGAAGGAGCAGTCCCACTAGTGGACGCTCCAGCGTCAAGCACGAACTGGGCCGGGGCCCGGACTCCAGTCCCACGGGTGGATGGCCCAGCTGGATTCTGGTGGAGATCTGGAGGCATTTCTTCAGTAGTTGCAGTTCCAATATATGAGATAGGATTGAGAAATCCCGGAGACAGTTCATTTCCCAGAAGAGAGAGGTCGAATAGATCTTCGGGGTTCCTAAACATACACTCAACCTCAAAGGCTCGAAATTGGAAATAGTGAAAGTTTTCACCTCGCCGAGAGAATGGAAGGTAACAAGGATATCGCATATGGCGACAATACACTCCGTTGCCTAATCCACATTCTGCCCAGTGCCCTCGATAACGCACAGTACGGGCAGTAAAAGTTTCAGGAGGAGGTGCGCTGCCAGTAGAGAGAAGGTAGGGGTTGGCCTGAAGAATTACGTATTGAAAGAGATTACGATATACGTAATCTAACATTCTTTCTTCTGGAAGCATCCCAGTTAAAACTGGCTGACCAGGCTCCTGGTGAGTGCATAAATAGCCGGTAGCATGACGAAGACACATTTGGAAATGATTCTGGATTAGGTAATACAACTCAGAATGCCTATGTAAGAAATCTTCAAATGCTTGAAGATCTCGGGACGCACGGTCTGCGGCACTGCGACGAGCAGGGGTTTTAGAGTTCTTAGGAATTCGTTTTGGAGGCATGATGGCACGTACGGCAGGGAAAATATTGGCGAGAAGAAACAATATGGAAAACCTCGAGCAGAAGTAAAATGCAAAGACCCAAAAACCCTATTTATCAGATGGGTAACCTGCATTGAGGGACCAATCGGAGCAGAGGTCAAACATGACGTCAAAAATATTTCTTGGGGGGCTCCACTCTGTCTGGGCCGAGTCCGTCAACAAGACCCCCCCCACCCCTCATCCATGTGTTCCAATAGTCCACCGGTTAAAAACCCACTTGGGAATAGGTTCCGGAAGAAAGAGTGGACAACATGGCCTGAGGGCTGAACAGGTGCTCAGTCGGCAACCTTTGACCTACCCATCGTAGCGGCTCGTCTCTTAACCCCCTCCCCTCCTCTCCGAAAGGAGGAGAAATAGCTTGATTACTCAAGCATAGCGCATCAGCGATAAGAGGGGTTAAAAATGGGTCAGGATGGTCGAAGCTTGTTTACGGAAATAAGGAAGACTAAAAACTAACGTTGGCTTCCTTGCATAGTTAAAAAGCAGGAAATATACTAAAATAGTAAATAAATGAATAATATAATTTTGTTTCCTTCAAAATTCAGGGAAATTTTATTGATCAAACATATACATAAAAGTGCAAATTTTTTTTAGCAAGAAAATAACATTCTTTTACATGTATCTTCCAGGAGTGTAATAAAAGATTGACACAGGGAGGATGGAGTAAAACGAGCTTTGGATGTGAAATTGGATAGAAGAAAAGATTCATATGGTGGGACGAGGAGATGGGAGGGATTCCAGTTACAAAAGGATAAGTCATCAATAATATCAATGACTCTGGAAATATGCCCCAACCCATTCCTTCCCACCCCATACTTATTCATCCAAAGACTAATAAGAGACGTTGTGAGTCACCAAAGCATGACCTAATATACATAACCCACACAAAATAATGATTTATTACAAGGGGGAAGCATGAAAGACGGCTCTCCCACAAATCTTTCATAAAAGCAGAAACGCAAGCAGAAGAACTCATACTTTCTGTGTTGTGTATATTTTTCCTAAAGTGTAGGGAGACGGCGCTTTAATGCCTACCTAGCACTCATTTTAAAGTATAGGGAGACGGCGCTTTAATGCCTACCTAGTACTAATTTTTGAAAGTGTAGGGAGACGGCGCTTTAATGCCTACCTGACACTATTTTTGAAAGTGTAGGGAGACGGCCACGTAGTGCCTACCTAGCACTCTTCGTTTTATCATGAGGTAATTTAAGGTGTTCACGGCACATGCTGCCTTTGTGGTGACGGGGAGTTGGTATACATCTCTCGGCAGGGAACCCAAAGTTATTTCTGTACTTCGGTACCTATTACTAATGCCATTAATTTTGGACCTACTTTGGTAGGTCACATATTGTTTCATAGTTTTGCGATGACGGGGAGCTAATTCTACACCTCCCGGCATGGATCCCAAAACATTTTGGTACTCAGCTACCTATTGAAAAACACGATTATTTTAAATTACCCATGATTTATCACACGTAGCTGTTATTAATTTTGTTTCAATCACCGTTTGGGTTACCCTAAATGACGGGTAGCGTATAACAGAGGAAAAGAAATCCTAATAAAGATTTTTTTTTGGGTGAGACAAACGATTTTGATAAGTTAGGCCTTATTAGTATTTGATTGAGGTGTTTCAATCACTATCTGGATTCATCTTTTGACTCATTGTCTGGCCAACAATCGACTCATTGGTTGGATCGAGAGGGAAAAATTTTTTCGAAAATCTTTTCAGTGAGACAAACATTTTCAATGTTAGGCCTAAAGTTAATCATAGGTTTGTTTCGAGTGCTGTTTGACAACCCCGGTTATACTAGGCGTCTAAACAGAAAAGGAATTTTTCAAATTCTTTTTGGCATAACAAACATTCTCTATGGATAGGTTCTTATTATGAAATACTCGAAATTTGACACCTACGGGTAAAAATACCAGTGGAAAAAGGTATTAAGGCGAAACAAAACACGAGTTTTGCCTGTTGCATTTTTCGAGATTTTACAACCCCCCCCCCGACTAATAGTCATATGGAAATAAGAGCATAGTAGCCAAGTTGTTTCCCACAGAACAACAGTGGATAACAGAATGTATACAAACTTCTGGGCTAAAATCGAAGTGTATATATTATATATATTATATATATTATATATATATTATATTTATGTGTATTATATTTAAATATGATGGTGTACTAATATGTCTCATCATGAATTCTCATTGCAAGGTAGATGTTGGCAATATACATCTCAATTAAGGGAAGAGTCGTGTGTATATAGACTCAAATATGAACAATGTTCAAAAATATAACCGAATAATTATGTCATCATAGAATTTGGGAAAAATCAGAATTAAGGAAATGGGTTGTTCTTGAAAATTAATAAGGGGAATAGAAATCATATCCTCAACGAGAATTCAAGGTGAATCAAAATTGTTGAAAACAAATCTATATTGTTGTTATATTTTTCTTCCAGCTCCGTGACACAACATCTGCACGGAGGGATCAAAAACAGAAATGGAAACCGGGCTTTCAGACTGGTCAGGGACCGTTCTGAAATATCATCAGACCCATGAAAGAAATTGGCTCGGAAGGGGCCTAAAATTCAAAACATCAATTGTAATTTCCTTCAGGAAGTGTATATATATAAATATGATATTGACCTGGGGTATCTTGGGCAACGAATTCAGACTCACCAGGCTAAATAGGCTAATAGAAAATATGATATATTTTATAAGAAATCATTCCACGTTTTTTTTTAAACATGCGCTCAAAATTCTGGCACGACGTGGAGTTTTGTGCATAGACCTTGGCGTGCGGACTTTACCTTATTTTCTTAAGTCTTATACACACAAGGACGTTTTCCTGCGCCCGATCATTTGATAGGCAAATGGGGGGACGATCGGTGAATATAAGGTCTATCCAACTACTACACGGAGTGTACCGACCTTCGCAAATATAAATACCATTAATATTTTGAGGAAGATAGGAAACTGGTGGCAGTTTCCATATCTATTTTTAGTCAGGGACATTGTCATGGATTTTATTTGCATATTATGTTAATAATAATAAGATTAATAATGCTCAATTAATACATATATGAATACTAATATATTCAGTCTTATATTCACAACTAATCAAAATAGCGCATGTTCAGACACGATATTTCTTTAAAAGACAGGTGCTAGCTCAAGAGAGCCGAAATATAATTAAAGCCTAAGCCCAGGTGTTGTCGGTCTTCTTTGTAAGATAACCCAGAAGGATTCCACAAATTGTAAGGGCAAGATGATTGGCATATTTATTGGACAGAACACCGAAAACCAATTAAGAACCCTGTTACTTAAATTAGGGAACAGGTAACCTAAATACCAATGGCTTCATATTCCAAGAAGTCCTAACACCTGTTTATTTGATTGGCAGCAGCCATACAGAAAGATCGCTCATGCGAGAAGAAACTTCCGGTCGTAGCAGCTGCTGAGTGACGTGGAATTTAGGTGCCCCAGATAGACTTGGCGGCACGCAACAATAAAGGAATTCCTTTGACAAACAATAGGGGCTTGATTGACAGGCTAAATAATTGGATAGATAAGGATTTAGTATATAAGGAATCCCGTTAAGAGAGGCGGGACAGTTACATTCTAACTGCTCCCTTGTGCGCTTCGAAGTTCACGCCAGTACGCCATCCACTAATCCAGGCCGGAGGAGGGACTGAGGTTACGGCAGGAAGCCAGGTTATCGGGGACACTTCCCCTAATCCACAGCTAAGTACTCTGGCCTCAATTTATAGAACAGCTTAACTGTTTCTATGAATATATCGCTCCTTTTAGATAAGGATTAGTATCATTATTGCTAACCATTGATTTATTATTATTCCACTGGAATATCAATCACTTGTTTAGTTAATATTGGAATCAATCGGTTGTACAGCATTCTCGTTATTTTGGTCGTAGTAACCTAAATTAATGTTCTGACCAGTTCTGGTGCAGATTGCTGTATAATTAGCTTACGCAGTTATTAAAATACTTGGGATAATCAATTGTTGTTTTATTATTGTGTCTCCATATTGAAGTGTCATTTGAATACATACACCACACATAGCTATCCTGATATCATGATATTTCTTGTTATGAACCCAGGCAAATATCATGACACTTGGCGGAAGTAAGCTAGCACTGGAGGGGTTGTTATGCGGATTTTGAGTTCTACAAAAGCGGTCATTTGAGCATCGTTTAAAACAGGCAGTGGTTTACTGTTTTTAACACCTGTTCCCTTTGATACACCTTTGAGCATATCGTTGAGTGGCTTGGCGATGGAAGCCATATTTTTAATATGCTTTCTGAATACATTAACGAAACCTAGGAAACTTCTTAGCTCAGAAATTGTCTTTGGCGGTGTATATCTGGTTACAGCTGCTGTTCGATCAGGATCTGGAATGATGCCTTCAGGTGACAGAAGACGTCCGAATAGTGAAATGCTCGGAGCAGCGAGAACACATTTGCTGCAAGAGAGCTTAAATCGCATTTGTCGCGTTGCATCGAAAACTTTGCGATTGGAGTTTACGTGGTCGTTGAACGCGTCGGAGCCAAAACTGATGTCGTCGAAGTATGTAGACACTCCTATATTTAGAAGATGAGCGTAGCCAAACTTTATGGCTCTAGTCATGATTGCTGGTCCAGTTGCCAGTCCAAACGGCATGCGCAAAAACTCGAAATGTCCATCGGGGGTGACAAAAGCAGTTTTGTGTACATCTTGCTCACGAATGCGGATCGTGTTAAATGCTTTCGCAATATCGGCTTTGAATTTATACTTTTTGTTTGCTACTCTGTTGATTACGTCTTCCATATTGTCAATCGGTTGCGGGTCTGGAACTAAAATGGGATTAATGGTACGAGAGTAATCAATCACGACTCGACGGGGTGTAGTGTCATGAAAAGGTTGTTCGACAACGAAAGCCGGTGCTGCGTATGGCGAGTTGGAAGGACGGCAAACCCCTTGTTCAAGCCATTTGTCGACTTGAGCTTTGATCAAAAGTCTGTCGGGTTCGGGTACGTGGTATGGTTTGCACTGTACGGGACGGTCGTGTTGCAAAACTATGTGGGCGTCGATGTCAGGACATTCACCTATTTCTTCCTCTGGTGTTGCGAAAATATCGCTATATTCTTCTTCAATATCCTTCAAGATTTGTGCTTGCTCTGGCGTTGAAAATGGTTCGTCTTCGTCTAGCGTCAATTCCTTTTCTGCAGGTGTAGATAGATCTGGTATTGTCGAGTTTGAAAAGGCTGAGTCGGTAACCTCTTGTCGCGATTCTATGTACGTTGGTGCACACTTTGGTGTCGTGCTGGTAAGCGTGTCAAAAGACTTTCTTGACGTCTCCATTTTTAATGTAGGATGTGGGGTTTCCAATTTTAGAGAGGCAAAAATTGGAACACAAACGTTTCGCTGTTGTTGGAAAACACAATTTACCGATGGTGAGGTTGCTTTAATGCACTGATACTGCTGAATGGAGCTTGGTGTGGTGATGCACAGATTTCCATTCGGATCAAATATGTAACGAGCGTGTACGCTAGACTGCCAATCTGTTCCAAGGATTAGAGCCACAGGCAATTGTTCACAAATCACTACGCGAGGCATAATGTAGTCGATAGATCCTACTTGTATTTGTAACGTAATCCATCCAATAGGCATGTGCTTGCCACCTGCAATTAAGAGTGGTGGGTCTTGCCAAGGGTGAATTGTTGTGTCGGCTGGCACAAAACATTTGCGCATGAGTGTGACTGTGGATCCCGGGTCGCATAAGGCGTCAACAGTTGTTGCGTTTGCTATTACGGCAGTTACGAGAGGCATCTTATGAGGGGCAGAAGTGATGCAATTTGCTGAAGCATTCGGTTTGTCGATTCTGGGTGTTGGCTTCGGTTGTGTCATGTTGCTGCGAGATTTAATTAACGAACTTTGCGTGTGAGACACTGGTGCCGTAGGTTGAGAGGCTACTTTCGGAGTTGCGATTGGTTTTCCTTTCTCTGGCGGAGGTAAGTGACAATCACGGGAAATATGGCCTTCTTCTCCACATCGCCAACAAGACTGGTCCTCAGGGCGGTCTCCTGCTTTAGGGTTGAACTTGTGAAGATACGGTTGAAAATCGTTTTTCTTATCTGATGAAGGGGAATTTTGATAAGTTGGTTTCCTGGCACGAGTCGAATCAGTATCAGAAAGTGTGTCACGGTGGAGCTTGCTTTTCGGCTTAACCTTGCGTCGGTAGTCTAAGGCAATCGCTGTGTCGATTAACGAAGAAACCGATTTGCATCCTGCAGTAATCAAAGGCGTAGCCCACGTGTTGTCCAAAATATCACCAATAATAAGAGAAACTCGTTCATTTTGTGACAGTTTGATTGGCGATTTTTCCAAAATTACATCTTTGGCATAGATGTAATTTGCGATAGTTTCGTCATCCCGAAGCACTCGTTCACCTTGAAGATTTAAAAATTCTTTCAATGTTAATCGTTGTTTAAAACGAGCAACAAATGAGTCTTTCCACTCGTCCCAGTCGGTTTTAAGTTTGCAAGTCGTTTTTTGCCAATTCATTGCTGAACCAGTTAAGCGGGATTGTGCGTTTATGAGTTTAAGTGAATTAGTCCAATTGGCATGCGTAGCAATTCTATTTACTTCTTTCAGCCATTCCTCAGCACTTTCAGTAGGATCACCATTAAACGTGGAAATAGCTTTAGCGGTGTCCATAGTAGACTTGACCTGAACAACAGACGATGCATTATGTTGTTCAAGCAATTTGCGTTGGTTTTCTGCGAGCATGGCTAAAATCGAAACCATATCGTTATTGGGTGTGGCGTTGTTAGTGCTACCTGACGAACCACCTCGTTGTTGAATGTAAAGGGCATCAAATTGCTCTTGCAAATCTGTTAACTGGGCTTTAGTATTTTCTAGTTCTTTAAGAATTTCAGTTTGTTTATTACGGGAGTCAGTAATTCTTGCCAATGTGCCGTCTCTGCTGCACTTTTCGTTGTGTTTGGCAAGTAATGCGACTGCTTCGTCCTTTGTGTCAGGAACCTCGATATGGCGAAGGCTTAGTTCATCAGCTAGTTCACGCATAGAAAGCTCACTTATAGTGTCAGTAGCAATAGAATTACGTGGATCCATGTTAGTTGTAAATTAAAAATGGATCAAATAGACATTAATTTGCACAAACTCGATCGTTTTTGGCAATTTTGTGTTCGTTATAAGGGGTTGAGAAGTTCAAGATCGTAGCGATCGTTCACTTTGATTCACGCACGTGGTGTAGTTAGGCCTACCTGTAGATCGATGCATGCAAGTTGACGTTTTTGCGTTACGTTTTTCGTTCAACTTACTTACGTTTTTTGGTTCAAAGTTACGTTTTGGCGTTTCATTTCTCGTTCAAACTTACGGTAAAGAGTTCATGATCACAATCCAGGTTCGATTTAAGAGTTCTAGTTGCGTTTAAATGACGGATTGCGTTCATTTTCGTGGCACGAATGCAGGTAATGTGTCGACTGCGCCATGTTGGTTTTTAGAACTGTTTATTTACAAAATAATATATACAGATCAGTGGTGTAGCATGAGCTGGCGCTCACTAAAAGGCGACTCGAATAAAACTAACTTTAAACATTAAATGAGACTAAAATAACAACTACATTTACGATAAATCTAAATAATAAAAATACAGCTAACACTAGGCATTGATACTCTCCCGGATCGTCAACCCGTCACGTCTCGCAGCTTTATATACTCGTTTAAAATTCTATACAAAAATTTCCGCTTGCCCATTTACCCATGGCAAATTTCCAGGCCCACGGAGATGTTGGATTCCTTGCGATTTAATCCAGGATTTGAATTCCTCACTTGTAAATTGAGGTCCATTATCGCTAACAAAAGAATCAAACAATCCGTATTCGGCAATGTGGGTATTTAGTACTTCAATAACTTTCGCAGACGTGGTGCTTTTCATTTTATGAACGAATGGCAACTTACTATGAGCATCCACTAGGATTAAAAACATATAGTTATCGAGTGGACCCAAAAAATCAGCATGATAGAGCGAGTTAGGTTTTTGAGGATATTCCCAGTTATGCTTGGGACCTGCTACATTAGATTCTTTGAACTGTTAACAGTTAACGCAAGATTTTACTTTGTTTTCAATATCGCTATCAATTTTTGGCCACCACACCTTAGCCCTAGCCAAACCTTTCAATTTAACTATACCAAGATGCGAACTATGCAAGTCATTCAAAATCTGTTTTCGCAACGTTGACGGAATGACGATTCGGAAACCCCAGAAAAGCGTATCATTCTCGATGGTGATTTCGTTGCGACGTGTGAAGTACGGTTGCACGTCCGGATCCTCACATACGGCCGGCCAGCCCCGATTCACGTAGCGGTAGACTTTTGATAGAATTTTATCCTTTTTAATTTCGCTAACTAGTGTGTCATTTAGCACTGGCAAGTTAGATAATGTCTCTAACGCTAGAACATTGTATTGTTCCTCGGCTTCCTCGAACGCTTTGTCGTTCGGTAACGGAAGTCGAGACAGTGCATCGGCGGTTAAATTTAATTTGCCGGGAATATGCTCGAAATCATAAGAATAGGCATTTAACATAACCGCCCAACGCTGCACACGGGCTGCCGCCATTTGCGGAATTCCTTTCTTGGGGCCAAAAATCCAAATCAGTGCCTTCTGATCTGACTGCAAAATGAACTTTTGACCATAGAGATATTCGTGGAACCGCTTCACTCCCCACGCCACGCTGAGCGCCTCACGATCGAAATGACTGTATCCCAGCTCTGTTTTTGTTAATTTGCGGGATGCAAAAGCTATGGGGCGCGACTCACCATTAGGCATAATATGCATCAGGCACGAGCCTACTCCGTAGGGAGAGCCGTCGCACACGAGTTTCAGTTTCAGTTTCAGTTTCGGATTGTAATGAACCACAACCTTACTCTTTACGAACAACTCCTTAACTTTGCTGACAGCTTGGTCACACTCTTTCCCCCACACCCATTTTACTTTAGGACTCAACAGTCGGGTAACTGGAGAAAGAATGTGCGCAAGGTTAGGCAAATATTTAGAGTAGTGGTTGACGAAAACCAGAAAGCTTTGCAATTCTTGAATGCAGCTAGGGTTAGGTGCGTTTGTCACAGCTTCAATTACCTCCGGGAGCGTGTGTAATCCTTCTGCATTAATCATATGCCCAAGGTATTTCAGCTCGGGTCGCGATAGTTTGCACTTATCGATCCTAAGCCTTGCACCATTTTCTTGCAAAGCACTAAGCAACATACGTAATGAGTCGTCGTGCTTTTCCCCCTTCCCACTTACTAAGATATCGTCGTAAAATGGGGAACATTTAGGAATATTGCTAGTAATTTGAGTCATAACCCTTTGAAAAATACCTGGACTAGAAGCTAATCCCAGGGGCACTCGTAACCAGCGAAAAAGACCTAACGGGGTATTTATAGTTAGTGCTGCTTGCGATTCGCGATCTAATTCGATCTGCAAAAACGCATCCTTAAGATCGATAAGGCTGAACGTATCACTCCCAGCTAATTCGCTAAAAAGTTCTGCGGCCGTGGGAACCGGGTAATGGTCGACTTCGAGTTGCGGATTAACTGTTGTTTTGTAGTCGCCTATAATCCGTATCTCGCCCCCCGGTTTGTGCACGATGACGATCGGCGTCGACCATTCCGAGGTTGTCACTTGCTCTAGAATTCCAAGGCCAACCAAGCGTTCAATTTCTTGGTTAACCTTTTGTTTAAGTGCTAACGGGACAGGTCGCACTTTACAATAAACTGGCTTGGCATCAGCTTTGAGTTTTATTTTGGCCTTGAAGTTCTTAAACTTGCCCATACCCTCGCTAAAAAGTTCGGGAAATTCGTTAACCAATTCTGCGGTGTTAACAGTAGGAGTCTTAACCTTAACTTTTTTGATACGTTTAACTTTGTTTGCAAGTCATAATACGGATTCATATCCGGCCTAAAGATTGACAGCCAATCTTTTCCCATTAATGATGGTTTGTACATTTTAGAAACAAGAGCTTCAAGGTTTTCAGTTTGGCCATTAATTTTTTCTTCCAACTTAATGGTGTAAATGGTTTTTTCAGTTCCCTCAGTATAGGAATGAATTGAGTATGGACTCAGACTGAGGGGACAGTCGGAAAAATATTTCTCATGCCACTCTATTGGTATAATGGTGGCGTCAGCCCCCGAATCTATTTCCATTCTCAATTTAACACCATTTAGTGTTACTGGCATCCACCATTTATGGATTTTCAAGGAGTTCACCACAATAATGATTTTATTAACTGGAACAGTAGCAGGGACTGAGGAAAATCCTGAAACATTCAATAGTTCCACCGTGTTGTTCTGTAGGCAGTAATCTTCTTCAGAATCGCTAAAATTTTCTGAATTAGTATCCGAATTTTCGACCTCACTAACTGAATCATTTTCAGTTTCACTATCACGCTGTAGCCTATGCACCTTCTTTTTATAGCTATATTTAGTTTTAGGTTTACTTTTAGCCTTACTATGTGCACTCGTAACTGGCTTTGAGTGTTCAGCAGCTTTAAAAGGTTTAGTTTTACTGCTTTTTCTACAGACGGCTTTTAAATGTCCTTGGGTATGACATCTTCCACAGATATAATCCTTATATTTACATCTAGGCTTAACGTGACCCGATTTTCCGCAGCAAAAGCAGATTAAATCTTTGTTTGATTTAGGTTTATGCTGCTGTCTAGGTTTATGTGAAACGTAATTTACAGCTTTACTATGTGATCTTATCACTTCTTGGTCGACTTCGGCTGACTCTAACGATAACGCTAAAGAAGTAGTAACTTTAAGGTCTAATGTTTGCTTTAACAGCTCTCTTTGAATGGTTTCGGATTTTATCCCCCCAATTAAACGATCTCTAATCATTTCTCCATTAATGTCGGTAATGTTATTGAAATCGCAAAATTTTGTGAGAATTTTAAGCGCAGCCAGATATTCACTAACGCTTTCATCCGATTTTTGAGCTCTTCGAAAAAATTTAATTCGCTCAGACACCACTGATGGCGCTGGCTCGACATCATCCAAAACTGTCTTTACCAAAACTGTATATGTCATGGAGCTAGGTAGCGCTAGTGAAATTAAGTTAAGGCTTCTGTCAAACATTTTGGCTCCCACTGAAGCCATTAAAAAATCAACCTTTTCATCTACTGGAATCTTTTTTACCTTAAAATAATAACTTA
>JAHWFP010022078.1:0-12434 GCA_023313725.1 Lithobius niger | reverse complement strand
TTTTATTATCGAGTACTATCTCTATGTTTTAAAGCCAGGATCACCGCGTGCGAAAGTTGCACTTTTAATAAAAGTCATTCTTTAGACCCTAGTTTTTAGTTATGGCATGCCTCTGAACGATCCATAGATTCGAAATTGAAATTGAAATTTGTTTAATATGAGCCATAGCCCAAGGCCAAGCGCCCAATCACAAACTACACCACACAATACCACACAATACCACACAATACCACACAATACTACAAGCTACTGTACCACAAATTACCACTCTCCGTACCACTTACTACCCACAAACCACTACCTTACGCAACTTCCCACCCTTACCGGTATCCCAGATTACATGGCCTGATCCCGGTTGCGTGTCCTGGTAGGCCCATCCGCGCATAACTGAGAATCTGAGGGAAACTGAGGCGATCGGGTAAAAGGACAGTGGGGAGGTCTACACGTATATTCCTGACCTCCTCACAAAGTGCGCAATCGCACGCAGTCGTTGTACCAACGACTGACATATTGTCCAAGAGAGGAGATCTTCAACAGTTGGATTCCCCTGGACTAACTTAGTAAAAGACAAACGGAGGGGCCGCAAGGCTTCACACGAAAGCAGTAAGTGTTCTGTAGTGAACTCAACTTTGCAACGTGGACAGAGGGGTGATCCAGTCCAGCCCAGGCGGTACCGATGCGCGACAAGAAGGGAGTGGCCTGTGCGGAGGCGAGATAAAATCCTCCCCATCCACAGTGGGAACCGATCATGGGGAGACGAAGAAACACAAGCTGGCTGAAAACGGAAAAGAATCCGTCCATTGGGGGCTGCCCGCCGCTCGTCCACCCATTTCACACCCACCCACGCTCGCAGGCACGGTCCCTTCGCCTTCGCAGAGACCACCGGACAGATGGCGTGAGAGCCATACCCAACAGCAGTCTTCGCCACAGCATCTGCCTGCTCATTTCCCACAATCCCAGCGTGACCCCTAACCCACTGAATACACACTGGACCCAGACCAGTAGCCGTCCATAGCTTCCGGCATACCTCATACACCAGAGGATCACACAAATCCAAGGAAGCAATTGAGCGCCTCAAGACATCAATTGCTGGCTGCGAGTCCGTACAAATTGTGAGACCCTGAAGATCCAGTTCCAGGGCTACGTCCAGGGCAACCGAAAGAGCACACAGCTCACTCATGGTGCTTGGAGGAGGCAAACTCAAGCCTCCTACCATACAGAATTTTCAGAGAAGGAATTGCCACTCCAACTCCACCTGACCACGACTTCCTGAAGAATGACGCGTTGCAATAAATGAAACACCCTGTCGGTAGAGCTGAAAAGATGGTGTCCAGCCTCGGGCACCAAACCCATGGGCAGAAAGCCTTCGGTCGGCAAACCCGCAAAGGAGAAATTGATGCCACCTCATGAAGAAGAGCAACCCCACACCCAGGTGGCCCGAGGGAACCCAGCACCAGCGTGCTAAGCGTGAAATAGTCACACATGATCTGGCCAACCGGATCATACTTTCCTCTGCTTGCATTGCGGATGCACAAAATGCACAACAGCTCAGCAGCACGAAGATGCAATGGCGGTTCACATGACTCAACCCAGAGGGCCTGAACTGGGGTCGTCAGAAGGCAGCCAGAGATGATCCGCAGGCATTCATTAACAGACACTTGCAATGACTTAATGTGCTTCTTGGAGGGACACAAAAACGGAAGGCTGTAATCCAGAACTGACCTGATGAACGACCTGTATACCATAACCATAGAACCACGCTTCATACCATCAATCCTGGAGAGTCTCTTAAGGATGGAGACTCTGCTCCGAATCCTGCTACGCAGCCGGGATGCATGCTGCTCCCACTCCAACCTCTCATCCAGTATGATACCCAGATATTTGACCAACGATGCCTGCCTAACAACAGTGCCGCCAACCCGTATGCTCAAAGGCTCCACACGCCGCACTCGGGACCGACTGAATACAACAAGCTCAGTCTTGGATGGTGCAAGGAGCAGACCCCTGTCACCTAGCAGAGCTGAGATACGTGCTACAACAACCTCCGCACACTGACAACACTCTTCCGGGTCATCTCCCGAGAACCACAGAGCAACATCGTCCGCGTAGCAAACAATGTTGATCGTCTCGCCAATTTCCAAAAGGACATCATTGATAGCCACCGCAAACAAGAGAGGACTCAGGCAGCTCCCTTGTGGGAGCCCCCGGCCAGAATTGGCTTCCGCCGACCAGAACCGACCAGCCCTCGTTACAAATTTGCGATCGCCCAGGAGGGCACAGATTGCACTGACTAAGCCTGTCCCTACACCCATTTTTGCCAGGCCGTAACGAACCCAGGCAACACCCACCGTATCATAGGCGGCCCTGATGTCCAGGAACACAGCAACAACCATGCGACCATGCATCCATGCCTCATAGATTCCAGAAAGAAGGTACATCACTGCATCCTGGGCACTCCTACCCGCCCGATAACCAAACTGCACCGGGGCAAGGCAGTCATAGTATTCCAGGTGCCATTCCAGCCTCCTGATGAGCATACGCTCATAAACTTTCCTCACATTGGAAAGAAGCGAGATCGGCCTGTAATTCGAAACCAAAGACCGCACAGACCCTGTTTTCTGAACAGGGATAATGATGGAGTATAGCCACGATTCGGGAATCGGACTCCCTCCAAACATAGCCTGGAACAGAGCTCACCCTTCCCTAACAGCCTCAGCATTCAACGACTTAAGTCTCCTGTATGTGACACCATCCACACCTGCGGCCCCAGCATCTTTACACTTGCTGAGAGCAGTCAGAAATTCAGACAAATCCCAGGGTACATCAACGGGAGAGTCCCTTGCACCCGCAACACTTTCCGATGGCTGTAGACCAGATGGAAGAGCATACACACTCCCAAAGCGCTCACAAAAGGCGTCAGCCATGGCCTCACCCCTGAGAACCGGACCAGACTGATCCTGTGGATCATACACCCATGTCAGCACTGGAGCAGTGGATCCATGAGCAATGACTCGCCATGCACACCCCACAGATGCTGCCGTACACATTTTCCCACACACACGGTCTGGGTACAGGTCACGCTCTCTACGTATCAGATATGACGATTCACGCTACGTCCCCTGATACACTAACCAGGTATAATCGCATGGACACCTTTTCCATTGCCGATACGCCTGCCGTCTATCCTTGACAGCCCGAGTGCAGAGTAAGGTGGTCCTTATTTAAATGGGAAAATTTTTTTTTTCGGAATTTGTGACGGGACACCCTTGAAAATGGTTCCTGTTGATGAAAAAATGCTTGTGCCAAAGGTAAATCAAAATTGGACCACATTTAGGGGTCGCTACCTGGTATCGTGATCTCCGTAGATTTCGGCCGGAAACGCCAATAGCTAGTTTTTAATATATTTAATGCAAACAAGGTAGATGTAACTATCTAGATAGAATTTATTATTTAATGGGTCTTAATATATTACAATATTAATATAGCTACGTCATGTTTGTTAAATTTCAACATTGGTCACTAGGCAGTAATGGAGAACTGGGGCGGTGCAAGGTCACTGCCAGTTCCCCATTTCTGTCTAGTGTTTCCGATGTCCATTAGTCCATTATTAGCTTTAAAATTTAACAAACAGAACGTTGCAATATTAATGTTCAATATTAAATTATGTTCACTTACAACCTGTAGAAAGTACAATTTTTGTTCCTCATGAAACATGTGATGGTGATTGTAGTTGTCCATAAATGCAAATATTCGTTTTGCTTAGTTATTTACATTTTGCAGCTCGTATCCTCTTTCTTGCCACAATGTATTCTTCATTAATAATCCATTCTTCAGGATCAGTTTCCATCAACTTGGAACCGATGCTCATTAGTTGAAATAAAACTTAAGGTGTGCACTGAGGCAGTGTTCCAAGCTCTTGTATCATTGGCATTCTGATAGACCATAGTACATTTGGGGTTGTCATGACTACCTTCTTCTTGAACTGCACTAACCATTATGTCTGTAGTTACTATTCTGTTAAAGAATGCAAGAGCCACTAGTTCTTCAGAAAAGTGCCGGAGAGAGATGTGCAGAAAATTTATTGATGGCTGTATTTGCAATACTTTTATTGACTTTCTTATATTTGTGTTGTTCCTGCAAAAACAACAAATCATTTGATGGTGTTTTCGTTGGAAGATGAGCTTGGAACCGAATCTTCAAGCAGAAATGTGCTACAAAAATAGCTAGATGCATCCTTTTTCTTCTATCTTCGTAAGAGAAAACTTTTTTTTAACATCCAACAGCATAAATAGCTCTTTTGCTCTGTGTACCACCAAGAAGTCATGAAGTGAACATCGTGAGTAGGCGTACTTCCCAAAAACCGAATGATCACCTCAATGCGACCTTGGCGAATTGACGAACGATTGACGGTGTATTCAGCCATATCATGACTAAAACCTTTCCCCAGTTATTCAAAATGGGCTGTTGTATTATTGTGGCTCACCTCAGTGCGATCTACTACAGCTCCTACGCGTAGAGTAATGACTTGTTTTCTCCCTCTTTTATGAAGAGGCGTCTCATGTTCCTCAGAAGTCAGCTTCTCACAATCATCATCTGATGGTGAATATCACTTCTTAGCATTATATTCATCAGAGGATCAGGAGGAGAGCTACCATCGATGCCAAGGACCCTGCTTTTTTTCCATTTGTTTCTTTTACATGTCCCTCTTTAAAGCTTTCGCTGCAATCTCTGCTTCCGTCTTAGCTAGTACTTTGTTGACTCCTGCCATAATGTCCTACTTCCCGCTGTGCTAAAAGAATCTCTGTCTTTACGTATTTTTATCAGCAGTAAAGCTTCAGTATGTGAAATATCAAAAAGTTCATCACGGCTATTGCTGAAAGCAGTTTCTTATTCCAGTAGTGCATTAGATCTTTTGCCTTTCTTGTTTTGGTTTTTCTTCACCTTCTGTTATCTCTTGAAGATTTTTTTAACTTTCTCAATAATGTGTTGTGTTTTAAGTGTTGAGATCCTTGCCTTTGACCCGATTTCTAAAATATTTTCCATAGTTCTAGTTGAACCTTTGCCGATAGTCTTCATTTCAGTTAAGTGAAGGTGGAAAAAATCTTCCATTTCTTCCCGCTACGATGGTAATTTTTTTTCGGGAGTTTGACTGGCTTGTTGTCCAATTCACCAAATTTCGTTAGGTTGCCTAGTGATAACGTTTAACATGATGCCTTGATTTTGTCTTCACAACAACTTCAGAAACTGGGATGTGTAAAAATATTAGTTTTTTCTCCTGGTATCTAGTTCTTAACTATTTTAATTCAAGCGGCATGGTTGGCGCAAAATTTTACAAAGATAGCTATTTTAATATTAGGTAGCGACCAGTAAATATTAAATGATCAAGAAAATATTTTAAAGGTATTATTATTTTCACAACTAGAAACTATTCAGCGGGTGTCCCGATGGAAAATCAAAAATTAAAAATTAAGGACCACCCTAGTGCAGAGAGTAGTCCACCAAACTGGTTGAACCCTACTCGGACCACTTTGTAGAACATTACGCCTACCCTTAGCAGTCAAATTGCACCTCAGATTAGCTTTCACCCACCCATCCAGGATACCGTTAGAGACACGCGGTCTCTGACGACACCGTGGGCTCTGTGGCATTGCACTACCAAGAGGGGGCAGAATCACGGGGAAGTGATCGCTGCCCCTCTGGTCATCAGAAACCGAAAAATAGAACCTCTTTTCTAATCCCGGCGTGCATACAAAGAAGTCCAGTACAGACTCTTGCGGGGAACCCCGCTGCCACCGGGAAAAGGTTGGCGACCCATCTTGCACGACCCTAAGACCAACCTTGTCAATACTAAGGAAAATTGGAAATTAAGCCAACAGCGAACTACGTTATTTCTTGTGTATGGTTTTCGCTGTTGGCTTAATTTCCAATTTTCCTTAGTATTATTTCCAGCGATTTATGTCTATTTATTTAACCTTGTCAATAGCATTGGCAAGATTACGACCCCTTGTATCCGTGCGGACAGATCCCCAATCTTGATGATGCGCATTGAAGTCGCCACACACTAAAAACGGACTCCGGAACTGACCAAACCACTCTGTCCACGCTGTTGTTGACTGGCTTTTCGTTGCATGCACAACAACAACCGTTATCCACTGATTAGATGTACAGACTTTAATTGCACATGCGACTAGCCCCACATGACTAATATTAATTGGACAAGCAACATAGGGAACCGTCCATCGAATAAAAATCCCTACATTTCCTTCAGCTACAAAATCCGCCTGAAAAGCTGCTGCACCAGTAAAATTTGGAAGGTTCGTTTCCTGAACTGCCAAAATATCTGCATCCTGAAGGAGATTTTCTATCTCAGCTAGCTTAGATCTCATGCCTCGCACATTCCAGGAGGCAATCTTGAACATGCACGACATATGGGAGAACATAACAAATCTAACCTAACACATCATGGAAAACTACCCGACCTCCCCAGTGTCCCTCATACAACCCACAACTTCCCCAGGATCCAGGACAGGTACAATTACACCACTACTTGATAGTGAAATCCCAGTCTGTAAATCACTACTTACAACTCCAACCCTAGACTGAACCTCCACCTCAACTCCTGCACAATAATTATGATCAACAACATTTAAAACTAGATCATTCACTTGAGCAACATCAACCTCAACACTTTCAACAACCTCAATTCTCTCCTCTACATCATTTGGACCTACTTCCTGACACATAACATCTTCTTCACGCACAACGAACGTGTTTCTCTCAACATTTGCATTGGGCCGACTTCCCTGACTTCTTTGTGCGTCCTGTGATGCACGGGACCTGTTACCCCTCTTTTTCTTTTTGGCAGGTGGTGCAGAGCCCCTGTCGTCATCTGCAGCATTTCCATTCGGCATGACACACATCACATCCTCACATCTGGCATGAAATTCACCACCGTCTCCGTCACTAAGATGCACAACAGCTGCTTGGGTCCCGCCCAGCAAGGGACTCAGCCCCGTACCTGGTACTGTATTTCTGCACTCCGTTGGGTTGCCAGCCGTACGAACAAGAACTTTGTCTCTTGCTGAGGCGGAACTTACTTCGCCTGCATCCTGATGCAGCTGCACCTGCCCACCACCCATCGCTACTCTCGCACTTAAGTGTTTGCTTCGGACTACATCATGCGCAACCTCTGCCTGTGCCTCACGCAGGTGGCTGCAGAGATCACGTGGGTCACTGTATTGCGCACAAGTTGGGCAGAGGATGCTCACGCACTCTCTTCTGAAATGTCCACGCATAGAGCATCTCAGACATAATGGCGCCCGATCTACCACTACCATCAGTGCTGGCACCCCCTTCACAACAAAAGTATCAGGTACATCATCAATCGTCTTGAAAGACTTCAGTTTGAAAGTGACAATGCGGACTCCAGTTTCGCACACTTCCTCACCACGAATGACGAGCTTCTCAAACACATGTGATTCTAATGTACCAAAGTCCTTCATAGCCGCCGCCACATCAGCCGGTGTGGTGCTGCGCGGGAGCCAGTGGATTCTGGCCTGCACTGGCTGATCCTGCAAATCAAAAATCTCCACTGGACATCCATTAATGGTCATCTTAGCAGCAAACAGCTTTCTTTTCGCTGCCGGGGAAGTGAGCTCAACTTCAAAAGCGTTCCCTAACCTCATCGTACAAACTGCACTGATCCCCTCTTTCCCCACAACATCTTTCACAAAAAGATACACTTGAGTTAATGGATAAGGTTTGCCTCTATCACCACACACTAGGACAAGGGATTTGGTCATGTCCGCAGATAACAGCCCCCCACCGTACACCTTCCGTAGAGTCATGATTCCACGGGAGCGGTTTCGTTGAGTGTCCACTGATGACCTGTTTACCACTCTGTCCCTTAAACCTTCTTCAACAGCAGGCACTTGACTTACAGCAGCAGAGAAAAGTTTTTGCACTGCCTGCAGAACGTCATTTTTCTCATTCACAGTGTCGACCTCACTACCTTGTGACGACTCCATCTCACTCTCTTGCACATTATCTCCCCGACTTGCATTGTCTCTGGTTACATCCAAAACTGACCGAACTCCTAGTGACCGCACTGCATCAGCAGAAATGCCACGCTTCGTCGCCTCCTTCAACACTTGCTCAAAAACATCATCTGCAACTATACCCATGTTCATTTCAGCCGACGTTATCACCTTCGCATTTACTAAATCCATAAGCAGACCATCAACGTCAGCCGCCATTTTATTTCAGCGACTCACACAGGATAGGACTCACAAATGCATAGATTCGTTTACATTTCCAAACAATCAAGTGAATGGAGCAAAGATCTGATGTGGTCATCGGCTCCAGGCAATGCTCGGCGAAAGTGCTGATGCGGGACGGTACTTTGTTTTAGACAATGTCATAAAAAACGTTTCATGTACTAAGAAAAAAAAAATCATGCGTGCGCTCCTGAGAACCACTTAATTAATTTTTAGTGGCCTAAATGAAAGTAAAATACTCAATAGTATTCCAGTATTCACTTAACCTTCCACTCACCTCCGTGCTTCAGAAACGCGAATGTTTGACACCCTTTCAAAACCAAATCTAATAAGTCTGCTTTTTCCTCGCATCCAGTCAGTGGAAGCAAAACCAATTTTAAGAAAGACTTAGTACGTAGTATGATGCAAAATACGTCGTCCTTTCAGGCTATTTTTTAACCGAGTTTCTTTCCGACATGTTTGCCCGAACAGTAACTTTTGCCTGATCGAACTTTGACGTCATCTCATCTTCCGCTTCGCTCACTGTATTGTAATTGATGCACGCTTCGTATGGTTTAGTTGATTTCTTTCTGATTACTTTGGCTGATCGAACTTTGCTTCATGAGCAAAGAAGAAATTTCAGAGAAGTTTTGCGCGCATTTGGGGGTAAAAAAAAATAGAGTTACAGCAATGAAATATACCTATCTGAAGCGCAATTTCATTTTCTTTCATTTGGCGCTACCTGCACACAAACGACGCTGCTCTCATTCTCTTATTTTTTTTTTTTGCGATTAAGTTTTTTCTTGATTAATTTGCCTGATGGAACTCTGTCATGAATTAGTTTTTCAGAGTTTGCCTGAGCGAGTTTAGGTTAAGCAATTTTCAGAGGTTTTTTTTGCGTATGTGAGGGTCAAAAAAATCAAGTTGTAGCGAAGAAAATAGGCCTAGCGGAAGCGCAATTTAATTATTTTTCATTTAACGCTACTCTCATCTTCGTAGGTGCCTTAGTTTAAGAGGAGTAGAGACACACACACACACACACACGCACGTCCCATTTTTTTAAAGATGTAGAAGAAGACTGTGCCTTGGCCGTAGTACTTAACGATTTAATACACCCTCGATTTAGAATTTATTGCCTGAGCGAAAATTGTTGCATGCGCACCTGTGTCCGTTCACGTATTACGTCATAAGGAAGGGGAGGTGGGTTATTCGGCTACTGGAGACGATTGCTGACGAAGCACCGCTAGCTCAGTAAAACGGCGGAACTACGCAAAAAAAAGTCCTCAGAAAAATTGTGGATACACGGAAAAACTCTCCCTCAAGGGGGAGGGAGTAAAGTTCGAAAATACGTAGTGCTGGAGGAGGGGGAGTTGAGCGATTGACGACGAGGGAGGGGGGGATTGTACCAGGGCGCAGTTTGTTCTCTAGAGGCATAAAACGCCCCAAAAAATTAATGTTGCGGAAAAATATGCCTTTTTTTTGTAAATTTGTTGGATTCTTCTGTTTTTTGTTTTCATTAATTTTATAAATTTCTCAAAAGCCTATTTAAGAGAAATACCTGGCTATCCCCCCCCCCCTTCCCTTGAACATCGATGAGTGATCCAAAAAAAGGTGCTGTAAAAGGAAGAAACGTTTACACCGAAGGCAATACCCACGCCTACATAGCCCAACAAATGGCAACATGTTTACCCATATAAATCATTTTCTTTAATCGCTGTTGGTTGCAACATGAAGTATGACGTAAGGATAGTTATATCTTGGTACTGGGCATTTGTGTCGATTTTCTTTTCTTTCGGACGTTCGTAATATTAAAAAAAAACTTAATGCTACTTCAGACCATAAAATGTCAATCTTAAATTTTTAGAGCACAAATTTTCGCTCGCTTTGAAAGTAATCTGAGCACGATTTACTAGCTCAGGAAAGCACACTTTGCCGTTGCAGCTCCTTATTTTTAGGCCGTTCGTCGACCTAACTGCAAGGGGCACAACATGTAAGTAGGAAACCATGGCGTCTTTATTCAAGCCGATGCCAAGATTAGTTCCACTATGGTTCGGCAATATACGCTGTTTGCAATGCTATTGCCCGGGCCTATTCCAGTTCCGCCTACACGATGGCGCTAGCAGCAAATATAGTATACGGCGGCGGCAAATTAGTTTGGCGGTGAGAAGTAAAACGCTGCGCCGATTGCTTGTTTCGTGCTAGTATTTAAAACGTTTGTCAACAGAACAAATTCCTTTAAAGAAGATTCGTGCAACACAACAGGCTTAACGTCTGGATATGAGAAATAGCACGAAATGATCGGGAATTGACCAAAAAACTATGTTGATTTGGAGCTTCACTTTGCACCCTTAGTTCAACGTATGTCAACAAACGAGCGGTCGCATTGAAACGCATGGACGCATCTGACAAACGACACTGTCAATGTATTAACAGGTTTTACACACGCTTCAGGGAAACACGAGTTTATTTAATTGTACCGTAACCCGTTTTCGCCTCGCCATGCTTCGATTGCCGAAAGTAATAGAACTGCCGAAATCACGAGACGGCTTCTGTCGATTTAACAATTGGTGTAGTCCAATAGTTTTTCGCGTGAGTTATGCGGGTAATTTTAGACACGTGGAGCTAAACTCGTCTTAATTTGCTTTATTTGTACTAATTAAAAAAATTAAACGTGTAATTCAAAATTTCACAATTATTTTGTTTGTTTGGCTTTTGTGCAGCTGAATTTGGATGGCTAGCCTACGTACTTGTTGTTGCCCAGCAACAGTAGGCGAGAATGTGAATGATGCATTCTGTTGCAAATCTTGTTTTTAAATCGTTTCAAGGACCACACTAGTGGTCCGCCCGCCAATAATTGTCACACTTCATTGTAACTTCATTGTAAGAAAGTCATTGTTTTATTCTTGCATTGTTGTTGCTTGGCTACTAGCTTTGGGCCTTAGGGCTTCGTCGGGCAGATGACCGGGTGCGGTTAACGCTCGCTAAAACCCTTTGACTAGCGTTGGTACTTTAACAAAAACCAGAGCTGAGCGTATTTCACGATGGCGAGGATAAATACCTATGCAGCGAAACAGCTTGAAAATTGTTGAAAATATGCAGTCTTTGTGCTCTGAAAAGCAATAGTTGTATTTCATTCACGTGCATAAACTGTATCAATGTCATAAAAGTGCGTGAAGATCGTTGATTTTAGCTGACTACTATATTTAGACAGACGCTAGTGTATCGCCGCCAAGTAATAGTAGATCATCCGATTGTAGACATCCGATTGTTAAAAAATGATTGTTGATGAAAAAAAGGCGGCCTTCAAAACCAGACTGTGTCTTTTAACTGAAACCAATTTATACCTGATTTCAGCATACTGGTGTAAATTCCCATGCGGTAGAAATCTTTGCAAATCGTTTGAATCAGGTGTCTTGGGTCCAGTAACGAAGAAAACGTCAACACCGAAAATGTGGGAACGTGTCCTTCATGGAGAAAAAGTGCCCTCAATAACGCTGAGTGTTACTAGTATCTAGTAACTATAGTGACTAGTAACTAGTAACAAGCTAATCACCAGGCTCCCATGTTAATTCTCATAGGGTATAATGACACCTCTACGGCTCATTAGGGAAAGTTGCCTGATCTAAATTTCGGCATACAGGTAAAGCGTCATATGCGGAAGTGCCTTTTTCTAAAACGGAGGTTGCTGCTAGATGCACGTGGCCCTGAAGTGGCTCGTAAGTGCAAAATTATTGTTGTAACCATTATTTGTATTGCCATCCAGCAGCAGATTATAACATGCTTAGGTGTTACACTCTTATCGTTTCTGTACTTAATTGTCAGAATGCTCTGTTTTTGCAAATAGGTGGTTCACTAAGAGACAGAATATCTTTATCTTTTATTGCGAAGGTTTGGTCGGTTTTTTTAACGACACACGAATCCAAACTGAATTATCTGCCTCCCGGCGATAAAAGGGACAATTTTGTTCGAAAGAAGATTAGGAAACAAAATGCACATCGTCAGCACAGGTGGGAACGCGTTCTTTATGGAGAAAAAGTGTCCTCAATAAAGTGACGCGGACATTTTATTTTATTTAGACTTACTGTACTTGCAGTCCAATGTAAGTGGCGAGCAATATTAAGCAGCTGGTGAGTTGATTAGTTTTAGTAATCTTCGTCTGCCACCAGAATATTAGAGCTG
>JAHWFP010022064.1:0-14922 GCA_023313725.1 Lithobius niger | reverse complement strand
TCCTCATAACTGATTCCATTGTCATCAAGTACAAGTGAAACCTATTTTTAAAAGTCAAACTGTGAGACTTTTGATACTTAGTTGGAATCCTGAGGCACCCTGTTTCAGAACGAGACATTGTGAAAACCATGAGAAAGTGTTACTGTACTGTAGTGTGGGATCAAGCATTTAGCTTATATAACATATCCCTAGTATTTTAATACTCTCAAGTTCTATTCAAAAATAATTTCATTCTCAGTAGAAAACCATATAAAATTTTAAACATGAAAATAAATTAAAATAATACTCCTCTTTGTTAGGCCATTTACTGTAAGAGAAGGGAGATTTAATAGACAAAGCCTCTGACCATTGCTAAAGCTAATGGATTTGTCCCCTTCTGTATTTTTAACTGTACAACGTAAATATTATCAAAGAAATAAACACTAGCTTTGTTAGAGCATAAACTCTTGCCCCTCCCCATGTCAATTCTTTCTTTCGAATGTCAGAAAAAGGAGGTCTGCTAGATGACTTAAGTCCCTTTTATTAGTTTGAATAAGTAAAACTTGATATGAAACACCGCACACCTAAGCTCTAACGATGTTTACCCCATACCACTGTGAATAAACTAGTAAAAACAAACCACGATTTGTTAACCTACGCCCTTCATTATTTCATCCCCCTTGACTATTTTGTTCCTCAATTTGATAAAACGGTTGCCTTTATTTACTTTAATTCAGTTCTCGTAGGATAAGTAAACGTCATTTAAAACAACGAAATGGTATAATAATATCCTTTTTAACTACTAAGATAATCTCAGGAACAAGAAGACAAATTTGCTAGGAAATATCAGGGATCTTTTACAACCAACATAGCACGAGCGCATTTTCAGGCCCTTACTCCTTCCGAATGTACAGTGGTGGACTGGCTCACAATGGAAACAAGGACCTCTGGCTCATGAGATAGTTTTCCGAACCGTTCGGTCATCCTGACCCCTGAAAGGTTTTCCCCACAACTTGTGCTGTAGGGCAGGAGCATCATTCTCTTCTCCCAAAGCAGTGATTCGTTTACATACGTAGGTGACGAAAATTAAGTAAATGAAAGAAAATCAGATTTAAAGCAGTGTACATCGAAATCCTATTTATATCAATGAAAGTAACACAATAAATCAAGACACTAAGCAGTTCAGAAACTGTGTTTACTGATAATGTTTTGAAGCGCTCACTGTGAAATAAATTCCCCAATCATGCTGCGGGAGAATAAAGGTCCTCATTAGTTAAAGAAGAAACAAAAACTCCAGGTGTGCCTTTTTTCGACTAATTGGGTAATTGTACTTACAGTGCCAATATTAAAGTACACTTTAACAAAAGGAACTATTATATGTATCATAAGTATTCAAGTATAAGTACAAGTGTATTATAAGTGTGTAAATATATACGTGCCAATAAGTATTATATTATGTATATGTATTGTAAGTATTAGGCTATAAGAACAAAATATAATACATGCATATATAATAATTATATATATATATATATATATATATATATATATATATATATATATATATATATATATATAAATACATAATATATGTTTCTGAACAAGTATTAAATGTACAGCACTGTGATTTTTTATGTTTCTTTAGGTATATGTATTTAAGTAGAAGTGTATAGGTGTGTAAGTATAAGTATATAACTCCATACAAGTATTATAGGTATTTAAGTATAAGTGTGTAAGTATATAAATGCAAATAGGTATTATAATATTTATACGTATTATTGTATTGGCAGCACTTCAATTACACAAAAGAGTGGCATCGTTAGCAAGTCAAAAATCAAATAATTAATAGGGAGCAAATGGTTCATTCCAGAGGTATAATGAACTGAATTTTTCATAAAGCGTAAACTAAGACTTTGACTTACTTCTTCTTTACATTCGCTCATGTAGTTTTGTTTTATGTTTCTAACGACCTAATGCAGCCAAAATATAAAGATTTAGCAATTCAGTTAGTTGAATTTGCTAGTCAAGATCAGAGGTGGAAATATTTCTAGTTGAGACCCACATTAACCACCATACTACGCGTATAGTTTCATTACGATTGTAACTGGTTTTCTGGCCAAGGGTTACTAGGCATTTCTACCTTAATCCTGTAACGACCAACATTCCCAAACTTCTAAGGCTGACAAGACAGTCAAAAAACAGTTCAACCATGCTACTGAAGCTATCTGAGGGGTCCTCGGATTACTGAGCATATCGGGCAAGTACAACACATTGGTTAGTGTCATTATCTCCGAACCAACTTAATGCCAGATAGAATCCTACGACTGACAAAGTTATATCTTAAAAAATCACAGGAAGTCACTTGACAATTAAAGGGTTAATAAACCTTTTCCTCTATGCAACATTACCCCTTTAGCTGCCAATGTTAACAAACTTCTACGTCTGACAAGACAGTAAAAACTAAGAGTCAAAACGCGTGACCCAAGCCATGTGAGGGTATACCCCAACCATAGCGGGCAAGTACAACCCAGTGGTTAGCATCATTGTCTCCAATCACATTGAATATTGGATTGATTCCCATCACTGACAAAGTTACATCTTTAAAAAATTTCACACGAAGTCGCAGAGGCAATTAAAGGTTTAACCCAAAGAATAATACCAGTACTTCAGTACTGTGTACTGCTGGAATGTTTACAAAAATTACACTGGCTGCCAATACACTAAAGCAGTGTAAAGGGCATCATATCTGTTTTTCAAAAGCCTGATACGTACATTGTGTAATGCACAGTTTCCCGAGAGA
Organism: Lithobius niger; assembly: GCA_023313725.1. Lineage (NCBI taxonomy): Eukaryota > Metazoa > Arthropoda > Chilopoda > Lithobiomorpha > Lithobiidae > Lithobius > Lithobius niger. The sequence continues at coordinate 12,143 of JAHWFP010022064.1, read as the reverse complement.
AATAGCACTCACTCTTTAAAAATAAAGGTAATTTTTAAATATGTTTGGTTGACTTAAATAGTACTTCTACAATAAATAGGGTAAAAAAACAATAATGTTCACAGATCAACAATTTTATTCTACTAATCAAGCCATCTCAGTTATTATCAAGAATGCGCAAAAGGATTTTATTTACAAAGTAGTAAAAGTCATTGAAAACTAATAAAGATTTAGATTCCCATTTTCACTCGGACAGACTGCTAGGATAAAAGAGAACTCTGATCGAACGAAAATGTGACAGTTAAAACTTTTTTAAAGTGGACCACTTGGGATCTCAAACCACTTTTTTAATAAGTTTTAACTGTGCTGCTTGTAGGTACAGAACGAAGTGGCTTCCACTTCACGTGGTGTCGAAATTTGGATTCGTTAAACTTTTTTAGGAGCTCAATAATGCATTGGTGCTGGGAAGAATTAGGCTGGCTGTTAGTGATCTTAGGGTCCTTGCAAGAATCGTTGCTATTGTGACAAATTGTTATTTATATTTATACGAATATGGTTGTGCATAGATGGTGGTTGGATGGATATACAAAGTTTCCGAGCTGAGTCTAGATCAATAATGACGAATTAAAAAAACAGTGCTTGCGGCTGTGGTGCTGGGTTCATGTCTTGTGTTTTTGGTGTTGTACTAACGAATAATTGTTGTGGTTGAGCTTAAATTTCAATTTATGTGATTGGAGCCACTGCAGAAATTTCTTTTCAGTTTCTACAATGTATGTAGGAACAATTATGGAATTTGGTGAACGGTGTTTGTTTGGCCTCAGTTGGGAGTTTTAAATTTGTTGGTCGTGTGTGTTTATCTTAGTGATGTATGAATTGTTTTTTTTAGTTTTATGATGTAGACATTAACTGAAAGTCCAAGTTGTGCAATATAAGTGCTTTTTATTAAACCTATAGTTTGCTTAAAATATTTCCCATGCTTCTGTTCTCCTAGTTACTTGGGTGAGCCAAACGTTTACTGACATAGTAAATTGTGGTAATGTTGTGGTAATAGACAAATTGTATAACAAATTAGGAATCCATGGAAAAGAGGCTTCGTCATTTTAGCTGCAGTTTGTTTGGGATAGATTATGATGCAAGGATGGTTGACATTTTTTTCCAATCAGGTATTTAAAAACACAAATATGTGAGTGAATGACTAGTTGATTTCCAAAACTTACGTAATTTTTGATTAAATCTCCATGTGTCATTTTATGTGCCTCAGTATATTTTTGTCATACCTAATTGATGATGACGAACTCACAACAGTTATACTTAAACAATACAACAAAATCGACCACCAGCCTCCGCTTTTGTTTCCTAAGTCAGCACACAAAAGGAAAACAACCCTATCAGAATCAACCCTGGGATGGAAAAGGCACTGGACCTTCCTTGTTCTATTTAGTAGCCCTATTCTAAATCCTAGAAGAAGGAGACCACACCGTTCCTAAATCCTCGCAATTATTAATGATCTCCATTCAAAAATCGTACCGCGAGACTGTAATTGGACGTCATAAGGGTTGCCCTCCGTTGGCAGACTTCTGTGATTCAGATCATTGTTGAAAGGCAAAAATATGACTCCTTCATCTTAAGTTGTTCAGGCTGTGAGCTGTTGGAATTTCGTACTCCATAAAAGAGGTTTTCAAACAGCACAATGGCGTCTAAAGAGGTAGCCCAACTGCAAACTCCCTATTTAGCATTCTTATAAATGTCGATGATAATAATTTAAAACAATTTCCATCTCTTTTTTTACAAAAAAAAAACATTTGTTGAAGACATTATTGCATTTGTCACCCCGCCACTACGTAACAGTATCCCTCACTTTTCGCAGTGAATTTCACTCCTCACTTTGTTACACCATGAAAGTGCCCGATTACAACTGCACTACATTTTTAGATATCCAGCTTTATTTAAACATACAAAAGCGGGTGTAATTGCTCTACGATCCCAAGCTGCAAACAACATGAGTCATTCTGTTCCACTCATACACGGTTCCTGTTTACAAATTAGACAACCTTGAAAAAGACGTACAAATCAATGCTGAACTACTCAGACAGAACACTTTGTTTCCGAATTTTGATACCCTATTCAAATATTTGTTGCTAGCAGCTGTTAATCTTCTTTGCCATTACCACAATAAACGTCAAATTGTTCCGACCCGTCCCGCCACACCCTCGAAATTTCTACACTATGTTGCTGTAACTTACATATGTTGGGTTACCGAACCACTTCTCAACTTGCATCATACAAAAGGTATTAAGCAAGTCAGCAAAACTGACACAGTCTCAAACAGGCTCCACAGGCACCCATACAAACATAATTCAAACATCTCATCTTGCCAAACAAAATAGCGTTTACCAAATTCCACCCCAATCAAGCATGCAGTGCTGCTTAAATCGACGAAGTAAGCAATAAATTCTGCAGTGCCTCTGACCCCATAAATCAAAGTTTAAGCTTAAGGGTGATCCTAGTACAACACTTCAAAAAAATGGGTTACGAGCCCAACATCTCAACCACAATCATTCCTTTTCAAATTTCACACTATTATAGAACTAGACTCAACTTGGAAACTATTTGCATTTCCGTCTAATTTCCACCTGTAAACAGCCATATTTTTCTGAACACCAATCAGTTTTCTAAATACGTTGCACTTCTAAAAAAGTTCAACATCTAAATATTTCTATACGAGAAGTAGGTAAACACTACCATATAAAAGCTAAAGCATCTATGTTGATACTATTTCGTTCTGTGACTAAAATAAGCACATATCGGCATCCATACTTGACCACTTTAAAAAATAATTTAACATTGGAATTAAAGGTGCAGGGGATGTGCCATTAACGAATAAGCAGTGAAGAAGCCAAGACGCACAGACAAATACGCAAACACGAGTAATATTTCGATATTATCCATCAGCAATATCTTCATCAGACAAAGTGCAATACAAATTTACATGTCACTCCATTAAGAAATGTTGGGGTGGTCTTGTAAGTCCAGGAGATACATTTTCTTCCCAGGGACAAAACGATCTAAAATTTAAGCTTTAAAATGTATCTCCTGGACTTACAGGACCACCCCAACATTTCTTAATGGAGTGACATGTAAATTTGTATTGTACTTTGTCTGATGAAGATATTGCTGATGGATAATATCGAAATATCACTCGTGTTTGCATATTTGTCTGTGCGTCTTGGCTTCTTCACTGCTTATTGGAATTAAATATAACGTTGGTACTGAACGTTCTGCTCGATATCTATTTTACTCTAACTAGTTTTCACCTGGTTAACATGGGAATCTAAAACGTTGTGTTTTTTTTAATTACTAGTACTCCTTTACAAATAAGATACTTTCATGTAGTTTTGATATCGACGCCCGGCTTACTGTAAACAGAAAATAAAATTTGTGATTTGTGCACATTATTTCTTTTTTCTTATTTATTTAATTTTCAAACATGCGCACTGTAGCTTCGCCCACAATCAAGCAATAGGCATAATGGTTCTTTCTGATTTGTAGGTTACACAAGAGATTACTTAGAAAATTTGTCGAAATGGAACTGAGATCGAGACTCGATATAATTTCTGCAAAAGTTTCATATCTATTTTCACCAGCGTTATTTATTTGTACCCATCTCAAAAGACCTGTTATTACCAAATCCACCGAATGTTCAACTGGATCGATTTGGCCAATAATCTTCTTCAACTCGATTCCTCTTAGAATGCGAAATTGTTCAGTCCCAATAATTCTCGTAAAGTTTTTTGCCATATATTGTGTTGATGAATCAGTTGCTCGTGCAGGATTACCAGTCATCGAGAAAAGGCGTGGTGAATCTAGGATATATAAATCAAAGGTTACTAGGTAACATGGACTCAAAGAGTTTCCTACGAATATAACCACAATTGTATAGCAATACTATTGTTTAGCCGTGCGTTAACCTTTGGTAACCTAACAGTTGCAACGGGCTGGTACCTACACTGCCAGGCATAAAGCTCAGCTATATACACGACAGAGCATGCTATAACTACTGGTATAATTAAGAATGGAAAAGCCAACTGATGGTTAAACGGAAACTGAAAAAAAAACTGAAATTAAACGAACCTTGTAACTTGCTGCTGGTAGATTTTGATGTATGTGATGTGTAGTAAAAACTAATTATTGCTAGTAAATTTTTCTACTAAGTAGTTCCAGTAAAGGCGGACGAGAACTCTCCAACGTTTCGGTAGCTGACAAAATTGTCGGCAGAAAATAATAATAAATCTAGGTGCACGCTAGTTTGTCGCGAATTAGGTAACAAACATCACTTCAATTCAATTGTCGACCATTGTAAACCATTGTAGCACGACGCCATAGCATAAGTGTTGTATATCCTGAAGCATAGTTAAGCACATTTCAGCTACTTGGGGAAAAAATAATGTGGCACAAAAGCTTAAACTGTGGTAAAATGGAGAGCAATGATCCACCTGACAAAAATTAACTTGTGTAGGAATGCGAAATTTGACTCTCAATAACGTTGCAAGTGTTACTTCTAGTTTCTAGCCAATCGCTCATCCATTTATTAATTCCCAAAGGGTGATTATTCACCGATAGCGAGAAGGCTTCCAGCTATGAAATTTGACGAACGGATGCAGTACGCTATGAGCTGGATAGCTTTTCTGGCTTACAGTGTGGGGTGTAAAGGGACTAACGTAGGAGGGCGCATTAAGTACGAAATTATTGTTATAACCATTGCTGGTATCATTGGCAACGTATCTGATTGGATGGCCAAACTTCAGACAATGACAACGTGTTACTGTATACTGAAGTACGTATCTAGACACACACTAGTGTGTTGTCACAGATATAAACTTTGCCAAAGAAATTGTGTCTACATCCAATTCACGAAAAACAAACAAAGTGTCCAAATAAATGCAAAAACTGGTAAAGAAGCCATCAAGTTGAGAATGGTTCGGCCTCACAAAGGAGTGATATGAACTGAATAAATAAATAAATAAAAAATGAATAAAAACCAAAAAATGATAAAGAGGTGATTGAGTTGTAAATGGTTCTGCCTCTCAAAGGAGTAAAATATGAAATTAAAATATTAGAAAAATTACCACTCAAGCTATTATTGCTGTGGCATTTAATTACACATCTGTAGCCTAGTTGAGTTAAGTCTAATACACAATTAAAAAAAAATTATCATTTCAAACACCAAAACTGGTAAAAGGGACTGCCAAATCCGAATTGTTCAGCCCTTTAACGGAGTGATATCAACACACCAAAACATTCGCCAAGGTAATCAAACCGAATAATAGTTTGGACGTTAAATGAAAACATGAACATTGCTAACAAAGTAGCAACGTTCTAGTTTCTATTTAACCTTCAAACTGTTAGTTGGTGCGAATAACTTGGCGAATTTTTTGGTGTGTTGATATCACTCCTTTGAAATGCCGAACGATTTGGAACTTGGCAGTCCCTATTACCAGTTTTGGTTTACGATATGATTGTATATCTGTCCAAAAATAATGGGATATATTTTTGTCTTTACCAGACACAATTACTGAAAATAATTTATTTTAGATAGACACCAACAATATAATGAACATCACAATCACAAATATTACAATAAAAAATGTCAAAAAGAATGATTGACACTGAATGGTGTGAACGCAGACAAATAATCCTTTTTTTTCTTTTTCTATTTTCGTGTCACTACATTCACACCAGCAGTCGTCTTTTCCCTTCCTGTTGGGTGATGTTATAGGACTTCTCCATTTCTTTGTTCGCAGAAGTAGTTATTCGGAATCGAGCAACAATGCATCAACTTGTAAAAAAATGAAGAAGCGTGCAAGTCGCAACAATGGGCTCGTTGTATAAGTCTGTTAAACCACGTTGTTCGCTAACACAACGGTGTACCAGACTTTGTTGATCTTATTGCTACGCCACTCAATTACCTTCGGCTGATATACCACAGTGTTACCGATCGCCATGTTTGTTAAAAAGAACAAATGGTGACATCAGTATAGAGCAATTAAATACGAAGACTGTAGCTTGACTTTACCAAGGTGAGTTTAAAATTATGTACTTTATAAAATAATCGCCGATGGATATAAAAACAACAATAATAGATGACTTTTCGAACGGCAACAATGCTCTCCTCAGATCAAACAGAAAACCGAAGTCAGAAAACCGATCACAGTAATATCACGTAAGGTCACATTCACAAATTATCGCAGGCACCACCCCGTCCGAGAGTCAACTCATTCCATTCTCTCCTTCCTGAGAAAACCAACCCTCTGCCGACTTACCATCCCCCAAACAAATTTAACTAATATACTCCTTTCGTGTACGTAGTATCTTACTTTTCCTTTAACCAATCATTCAACCATTCATATAATTAATGTATCACTGAATGAGTTGCAACCATCAGTATGCAGCAAAATTTGTGGCCCTTTTCTGAATTAGCAAATGTGTTTCAATTCAATTAGGATTTAAACCTTATATTGTGTGATACGCTTGAATGCAATGTTAATAGAGTATAAAGTGAAATCGTTATAAATATTTTTATATAGACTGAGATTTACGAGATATCGTATACTTAGCTTGGCACATTTTTGTGTGTCAGATTATTATATTTCCTATATTATTGCATTATAGTATTATATTTGAGCTGAGGAGAGCATTGTCAGTGTTCTGAGCACGATCGATTTTATTCTTGTTTTTGTATATTTTGGCGAGTAATTTTATAAAATCAATGTACTGTGATCGAAATCCCATCCGTATTACTTTTACGTTTATAGAAGCCCGATAGCCAAAATTCGCTTTACGAACTAAGGCATAAATTGGGAACAAATAATTGAGTGTTGAAAGGAACAATGGGTAAAGTGAAGGCTTCGGTCACAGACTTTGAAAAACCAGAAAAGTTTAGTTAAAAAATTTCTTTATGAACTCATTTCTTGTATTTGTTCGGAAGTACAGAACAATGGAACGTTGTGTAGCATTATGCTTCTGAATAATCAAATTGAACTAAACCAACTACGTAACAGCTTGTTTGAATAAATATCTTGGAATGATTCAAGAGGACATCAAAACTCACTTTTTAATTTAACAAATATTGCAGATAAATAACACACAATTTCCAGAGTCTTTCAAAGTTGTTTTATCTAGTATCTTTGAGGGGTGTTAATGTTGGCATAACAGACCATTACCTTTAATATTTTGGCTGCATCATTTGCACACGTGCTAATGTGTCGCCGCCAATAACAAGAGATCAACCAATTGTAGTCATCCGAATGTTAAAAGATTGAATGTTCATGATAAAAAGGCGGTCTCCCTAGCAGACATGCGTCTGTTGACTGTAAGGAACTAAAAGCATAGTTTGTCATGTTGAGGATAAATCCCAATGCAGCCAAAATATTTCAAATTTTGTAAAATGTGAGGTAAATTAAAAAAATGAGGGGATTCGATGATTTTAAAACTGGGTGATGAATTTCGATAGAACAACGTTTTAGGGGGCTCTGACAATATAGGCAGTAAATCACCAAGGCTTTAAACATTCCTAACAGAAAATAGCAAGGTAACAAGAGAGGACGAGAACACTGGGAGATAAATTTCGATAAAACAACATTTTAGGGGACTATGACGTAACGGGAGAATGTGGAAACAATACAAGCTTTTAATATAGGCAGTAAATCACCAATGCTTTAAACAATGCTAACAGAAAAGAGCAAGGTAACAAGAGAGGAGGAGAACACTGGGAGATAAATTTCGATTAAACAATATTTAAGGGGGCTCTGACGTAACGAATGTTTGATTTATTTATTTCACGAGCCTCGGCCCATAGCCACGCGCTCGTACAAAGGTATATTTACATCAATGTATGCACAGTCACATAACAAACATCTCATACAATTATGCCCAATACCACAAAATACTACTCACCGAAGCATAGAAGCAGAGTGGAAGAGGGAGCACGAGAGAAACGACAGGCTCCAGGACCTATACCCTACCACCCGGTCTACCAACAAAGCTGCAACTGCTCTCAGCCTCACGCACGCCAAATGGGACCGGATAGAGAGAAGGCCGCCCATTTCTTGCCTGGATGAATGTAGCCTATCAACCCCAGCTGTAGCCGGCGTAGCACTGTACAATCTAGTATAAAATGCTCCGGGGTCTGCGGCTGACCGCAGCTTGGACATGCTGGAGTGGCACACCATCCCATCCTGTAACGATGAGCTGCAAGAAGAGTATGCCCCGTACGAAGGCGGGAGAGGACTAACATGTGGAAAGTGGGAGGACATCAAGCGCAGATGTGAGAAAGCAATCTGGCTGGAGACAATGCAGGACCCGACCATGTGACGCCGCAGACCATTCTCTCTCCCATTCGCACTGCAACCACTCACGTAGCTTCGGATGCTTCGATACGCTGCTACTATGGCCGGACCATCAGCCTTCTCGTTCCCAGTAGCACCTTTGTGCTCTTTAACCCATCTGAGACTGACAAAGCTGCTCCGGAACGCAGCCTATAGCTTGCGACAAATCTCATAACGAACGGGAAAGCAGATGTACAGATGTTCTACTGCTCTCTGCACGGCAGCCAGAGCACCTTGCGAATCTGTGTAAATTGTGAACGACGGCAGATCAATATCCAGAGCAACATCCAGTGCCACAGAAATGGCACAAAGTTCGCACAGAGTGCTGGAGGACACTGACTGCAACTTCTTACAAAGAAACACCTTCAGGGAAGTAATAACAACCCCAATGCCACCAGAGCTCTTGCTCATAAAGAAAGAAGCATCACAGAAAATATCACAATCTGTGGCACGCTGCGAAAATATTTCTACAAGAGGAGGACACCACAACCAGGGGCTGAATGCGACGACACGTGCCACATGCAACGGCAAAATGGCGGACATTCTTTGAAGCATCATGGCCACAGACCCCTGAGGCCCCAGCATCGCAAGCAACGAAGGACGAAGAGTGCAATAATCACAAATGATCCTACCCACACAATCATCCGTGCCCCTACTGGCATTGCACATCCCCAGCACACAGAGGGGCTCAGCAACCCTAATGTGGAGTGGGGCTCACAGGATTGAACCCATAAGGCCTGAACTGAAGTCGTCGCAAGACAACCAGTAACGATACGCAAACACTCATTAACCTCTGACTGAAGCGCGGACATGTGCCGACGCTTACTAGACAAAAACGGGAGGTGATAATCCAAGGCAGCTCGTAGGAGACCACGCGTAACACCCGTCATCCTGGAGAGCCGCTTAAGAACAGACGAGCAAGACCTGATCCCCCCCCCCCGAAGGAACGCTGTGTGCTGGTTCCAATCGAGTTGCTCATCAAGCAGAACACCTAGGTATCTGACAAACGACACTTGTGTCACAGTAGTGCCATTAACACAGATAGAGAATGGAGATAGGCGACGCCTGACGCGTGACCTTCTGAAAATAACAAGTTCCGTCTTAGCTGTGGGCAGAAGAAGATCCCGAGCGGAGATGAGGGCAGAAGTGCGCCCCACAGCCACCTCAGCACACTGACAGCACACATCTGGGTCATCACCGGCAAACCCCAGAGCAACGTCGTCCGCATAACAGATAACGTTGTCCGACGCCCCTATGTTCCCTAGAACATCATTGATGGGAATAGCAAAAAGAAGGGGACTAAGGTAGCTCCGTGAGGAAGGCCTCGACTAGAGCTGCTCACAGTGGACCAAAAACTGCCCACTCTGGTGGCAAAGTGGCGATTCCCCAGAAGAGCCCAGATCGCCCTAACAAGACCGGGGCCAACACCCATATTGACCATACTGTAACGTACCCACTCCACTCAACTGTATCGTACACTGCCTTCTATGTCCAAAAACACTGCGGTCACCATGCGACCGTATGACCATGACTCATAAATGCCTGACAGAAGATACGTCACAGCGTCCTGAGCACTGTGGCCAGCTCTATACCCAAATTGGACAGGCGCCAAGCAGGCATGGTACAAAGTAGAGCTGGTGGTGTTTTGATTGCAGTCAGAGATTCGTTGAAAAGTGAACAAATCACTGTTGAGGATTCAGAGTGGTCCGAGATCTGTTGGTGTAAAGTAACTGTCGCTTCTGAGGTTTTCTTGTTTGCTTGTGTCTATAGGCCTAGACCACAAGAAGATAAAAAAATGCAATTGATGTGGTTTATGAACAATCTAAAAAAATTTTGCCTAGGAACTGTCGTAATGTGGTTATCGCAGGTGATTTTAACCTTCCAGATTTAAAGTGGAATGATGAGGAGTGGAGGAACTTATGCGCATATGTGAGTTCAGATTACCTTCAAAAAGAGATGGATGAATTTGGCCTGGAATAGATTGTGCATGAACCTACTAGAGATGAAAACTGTGTTGACCTGTTTTTCACCACGTTAACTTGTGCAACAGAGTCTGTCTCTGTTGAAACAGGGGTCTCTGATCACTCACTTGTTAGCGTTGTCATGCCAGTGTCTTTCAAGCGCATCAGGATGAAGGAAAACATACATGGCGTTATGATAAAGCTGACTGGCGTAAGATAAATGATGATCTTGAAAATCTTATTGCTAGGTTTGCTACTTGTGCATTGGAAAGATCGGTTGAAGACAATTGGCTAGTTTTCAAGTATGACATCATGCATACTATACACAAATACACTCCGCGAGCACATATTAAGTCTACTAAAGACAAGCCTTGGGTAAACATCGCAGTAAAAAGAGCAATTAGGAAGGGAAGAAGACTAAGGCAGCAAGCCAGGAAATGTAGATCTGCACAAGTGTGGGCAAAAGCAAACCACCAAAAGGAAGTTGTTAAAAAGTTGCTTAAAGAAACAAATCAACAATATATGGAGTACCTTGGTCCTACATTCGAAAATAATCCAAAACGTTTTTGGGCTTATGTTAAGCAAACAAATGGACACGAATACAGCATTCCATCCATTCTTTCTGAAAATGGTACACTTGTTGACGATACTCCACGTGCAAATGAATTTAATACTTTCTTCGAGTCTGTCTTTACTAAGCCAGATAACGGGGACCCAACACTTACTTTGTCTTCCAGGTGCACACATTTTATGCCTGATATTAACATTGCCTATACAGGTGTTTTGAAACCTATTTCTAACCTAAAGGACGGTAAAGCAGCTGGTCCAGATGATAATGTTGGTTGCGTGCTGAAAAGGACAGATGCAGTAAGTTCAAAATATTTGTTGCATATTTTCAGGCAGAGCTTGAGGAAAGGAGTCGTGCCTAAAGACTGGAAGATTGGTGCAGTTGTGCCACTGCACCAAACCAGGAAGAAGAATGTAGTAAGAAACTATTGCCCAGTGTCACTGACTCCTATTTGCTGCAAAATGACGGAGCATGTCCTTGTTAGCAATCTAGTTTCACACTTGGAAGTGAACAACCTTCTCTTTCAAAGACAGTTTGGTTTCCGAAAAGGAGCGTCATGTGAGCTGTTGCTTCTTAATGTAATTCACAACATTGCCAGTCGTCTCGACGAGGGAGCTACGGTTGACCTTGTAGCATTAGACATGGCCAAAGCATTTGATTCTGTGCCTCACGACCTTTTACTTTTGAAGCTTAAAAGCTATGGTGCTTCTAATCAAATAATTGTTGAGTAGTATCGTGCTTTCCTTCATGACAGGCAGCAGTTTGTTGTGGTAAACGGTGCGAGGTCGTCAGAAGCTCCAGTCTTATAAGGGGTGCTGTAGGGTTCTGTTAGCGGCCCTATTCTGTTTTTAGTGTAAATAAATGACTTAACTGAAGTAATTGAATCCAACAAAGCACTTTTTGCAGATGAAGCACCTTGTACAGAAATAATTCTGGGGCTGTTGATAGGGAGTTGTTGCAGGATAATTTGGATCGTATCGCTGACTGGTGTGTGAAGTGGAAAATGAATCTGAATGCAGGCAAGACCAAGGTTTTATCTGTTTGCAGTAACAAAAATGTGGTGATTCCTGAGTGCAGAATGAGTGGTAGTGTTCTTCAGGTGGTGGATAAACTGTCCATTTTTGGAATTCAAAAACACAACAACCTAAAATGGAATGACCCCATTTTGATCCTGTGTGCTGAAGCAAATCGCTTTCCAAATAAACTATCCTTTGTCCAGAATTTTTACACTGTCCTTCGAACAGGAGTGCA